>OY757914.1:101906061-101916061 GCA_963585895.1 Sepioteuthis lessoniana
ACCAACTGAAAGGAAATTAAGTTGAACCTGAATATGTGTTTTAATTTAATCAAGATTAACTGCACATGTAACATTTCAGTAAATTATTGCATACGGAGAACAATATATGCACCAGATAAAAAACAACGTGTGTATCAATGACTCTTAGACCACACACACACACACACACACATATATATATATTAATTTTGATGTTTATATCTAATCTATAATCACTTTAAGGCCAGAGCAACCTTGAAAAGCCGTTTGGTGAAATGTAGGCGGATTCGCTCTTTGCCATGTAGGAATTATTTTCATAATCATAATATATATATATATATATATATATATATATATATATATATATATATACTGAGCAGGACGAAAGAAATAATAACATCAATAACAGTGTATAATATAGATTGCCCACCTCTTTATTTCTGACAAACCCTGTATAATATCTCTTTTACATAAGGAACATTTTTACCTGATTGAGAATGTAGATTCACTTCATAATTCAAAGTTTTTGAAGTTTTCAATCTATTATCTATTTCTGAATCTTTGTCTGTAATTTCACTATTTTCACTGAATTCACTTTTGTCTCCCATTATAAATCAAGGACAATGCACTAAAATAACTTGAACGGAATGAAATCTTTGATGTAAAATTTTTTTCCTAGCAAAACAGACCGACATTTTAAGGTCGAATTTTAATTCTGTATTTTGAAGTTAAACTAATAAATCGGAAATTAAGACAGTCTCATTAAGAATCGCAAAATGTTGGTTGGATTATTGGTTAATGTTTTATAGCATATCAACCCTTGTGGGTTTTGAGTGAATAGTTTGTAGGTAACTTTATTTTTAAACGAATTTTTAGATTTGGTTGTTTGGGCCCCATGGCTTATTCACATTTGTAGGTTATTTAACGCCAAATCCATTTTTATACAAATTATCAGTTCTTTTTAAAACAATTCAGTTTAGCATAAGTACACAGTTTGTCAAAGACTATTCTAAGCTATTCAGCTTCGTCAAACAGTTGTAATTCAATTAATTTAGTTTAGTATAGGTATACATTTTGTTTACACATAGTCAAATGTTAAAACAGTTCAATTTCAATCAATTCAGTTTAGCATAAGTACACAGTTTAAATGTAACTACACAGTTTAATTGTTAAAAACATTTCCATTTCAAACTATTCAGTTTAATCAAAAGGTTCTAATTCAAACAAGTTTAACATAACTACGCAGTTTAGTTCTATTTAACCCCTAGATAGGGCCCTATCAGGTGCTACCACTCCGGGCCAGAGTGGACCTGGGAGCGATGGTAATGAAGAATTGCTCAACCTTCCCCAAAAGGTCCAGCATCACTGGAACCTCACGATCAGATTATTTAGTGTCATATCTAGGTCACTCGTTGGTTTTTTTTTTACCCCACTGCAGAGGTGCGGTCAGTGTATTTATAGCCCCAGCCGACTGGGCAACGAATTGTTAGAGCTCATTTATTTGCACGCAGTTAAATGGTTTCAACTATTGCTATTAAACAATAATAATTCTATTTTGATATTAATCATTTGTTTGCACACAGTTAAATGGTTTCATGTAGTGCTTTTTAACAGTAAAAATTCTATGAAATAATCCTAATATGTTTACACACATTGAAATGGTTTTCAAGTATTGCTATTTAACTGTAAAAATTCTATTTTAATATTAACCATTTGCTTGCACACAGTTAAATGGTTTCAAGTATTGCTATTCAATATTAATAATTCTATTTATCAAATATTAATTCGAACAATTTTCGCACAGCGGTATGCTTTCAAATTACTACTACTAATAATATGTAGTAAATAATTGAACAAGTACTTCCACTCCGGGTCAGAAAGGATCTAATTATAATGGTAATGAAGGGGTGCTTCAACTTCCCTAATTTTAAAGACTGTATCCATAACATCAAATGCGGTTGAACGTCATATTTAGAACAGGTAATGAAAAGAAATTCCGGTTAAAAAAACGATATGGAAGTGAATTTATTAAGCTTTTAGTAAAACAACAATAATATATCTTGACAATAAGAAAAGAGCTATAACTACCGATAAGAACGCATATATGAATTTATAATAAAAGGAGTCTATGACAACAACAAATTGCCGTAAAATCTTCGAGCGATAAAACCTACGCACAACATAACATACTCGTAGCAAAACTCCTGCACCAAGAAAACGCCACGCTACAACCAACACATGAAAAAGCAGCTGAAAGGCAAAACACCTATAACCTTTACGAGGTAAAAATCGCCACACGGCGAAACCTCAACAAAGCAAAACAAAAAAAAACACATGATATAACGCAGTGACAGCAAAAATCCACACGACAAAACACCCACAGGACAAGACCCCTAAACGTGGTAAAACCCCACAAAACAAAATAGCTACATGACATAAAATCTCACGCAAAAAACACCCACATGACTTAACACCCATGGGATATAACGGTCACATAGCAAAACTCGCTCACGAAAAAAAAAAAAGCTTGGAACACAATCCGCATGCGGCACAACCGCCTTATGGCAAAACACCCATAGGGTATAATCCTTACGCTGGAAAAAACATCCACATGACAAAACACCCTCGGTACATAACCTTCCAACGGCAAAACACACAAACGGCAAAACACCCACAGGAAATAATCCACGCATGCGACAAAATACGTACACGAAAAAAAACAAAAACAACCCCCCAAAACTAAACAACAACAACAACAACAACAACAAAAAAACAAAAACAAAAAAGAAACACAAGACACCACTACCCACTAGTGGCAAAACACCCACTTGACAAAACACACAGAGAATATTAACCCAAACGACAAAAAACCATTGGGCATAATTCTCCTGCAGCAAAATAACCACATGACATAACACCAACAAACACGGTGAAACACACACACGAAAAAACACCCGCAGGATATGACTCTCACGCGACGAAACAACCACAGAACAAAACACTCACTTGACAACCCACACACAGCAAAACACCAACACGACAAAACACCAACGTGACGTAACCCCCACCCAGAAAAAACACGACAAAACACCCACAGCACACAATCCTCATGTGGCAGAATACACACTCACGACAAAACATCATAGGATAAAACCTACTGTGGACAAAACCCCCACGCAACAAAACCCCCACTCTGCAAAACACATACAGGATATTACTTCACGCTACAAAATACCCACACAACAAAACACACAGAGGACATAACCCACCCGTATGGTAAAACACCCACACGACTAAACACCTATATGACATAACGCTCGCGCAGAAAAACCCTCATGACAAAACACCCACTGGTCATAACCCTCATCCGGTAAAACGGACATATGACAAAATCCCCAAGCGACCGAAACCCTTAATCACAAAATGCCTGATAAAACCACCATGCAGCAAGGCCTCCATTCTACAAAATTCCAAGATGAAAGACCCCACATACAAATACTACCACGCTAAAACTCTTTACAGAACAACCTCTCAAACGACAACCATCCAAGCAACTGTAGAAAATTGCCACTTAACGTAACCCCCTCGAAACAAATCCTACACCCTGTTAAGCCAACGCGCCAAAAAACCCTCACGTAGCAAGACACCAACATGATAAACCCACACACTACAAACTATCCACTCTAGAAAACTCCAATCGATATACTCTTCACCTTGCAAACCCCGACGTGGAAAAATACCTGAACGATAAAATACGAACCTGACAAAGATTTACACAATCCTCCAAAAACTCAAATAACCCTAACAAGAAAAAAATCTCCGTGCTACAAATTCCCCACCTGGTAAAAGACACACACTACAAAACGTAAACACGATGAAGCCGCTATACAAAAAGCCTTCCGTACAACAAAATCTCGATAAAACACAACACCAACATGACCAAAAATTCTTGGTGCACCCCTCCGCTAAAAAAAAAACCCACATTACAAAACCCCATGCCACAAACTCCCTTACACAGCACAACTTTCCACAACACAACCTACCACATAAAAGAACCCCAAACGCTGCAAAACCCGCTCACTACAAAATCTCGTGCAAAAACCCTCTTAAACAACCCAACCTTTCACACAAAAGAACCCCGAACGCTGCAAATCCCAAATATTACAAAATCCCATGCCACCAGCCCCTCTAACACAACACAATACTACCTTTCAAACAACAGAACTCCGAACGCTACAAAAGCCGCACACTATAAAACTTCATGCTACAAACCCCCTTACACAACACAACCTACCACACAAAAGAACCCCAAACGCTGCAAAACCCGTACACTACAAAAACATATGCCACCAACCCTCTTACACAACTCAAGCTTTCACACAAAAGAACCCCGAGCGCTGCAAAACCCCAGAATTACAAAATCCCATGCCACAACACCCACCTCTTACACATCATAAGACAACTTTTCACACAACAGAACCCCGAACGCTACAAAACCCGCACATTATAAAACCTCAAGCCACAACCCCCTTACACAGCGCAACCTTTCACACAACAGAGCCCTTACGCTGCAAAACCTCGCACACTATAAAAAACCCCAGTCCAGAAACCCACTTACACAGCACAAACTTTCACACAACAGAGCCCTCACGCTGCAAAACCCCGCACAAAACCCCTGTCCAGAAACCCACTTACACAGCCCAACCTTTCACACAACAGAGCCCTCACGCTGCAAAACCCCGCACACTACAAAACCCCTATCCAGAAACCCACTTACACAGCACAACCTTTCACACCACAGAACCCTCACGCTGCAAAACCCTCACGCTAAAACTGCACACATAACCTCCCTACTAAATGACATAACTCCCACACAACAACCCCCCCCCACGACACAAAACCCGCAGACGACAAAACTATCAGTGGGAAAATAATATACGGAATGTTAAAATCAAATTTTTTTATAGATGAATTATAGTTAACTTAACAGTCCTCTAAAAGAAAAATATTTTATGGATTATAAAATGAGACTTGAAAATATTATACAATTTGAAGGGGGATTTTGTGTGTTTCTGTTACTCTCATTTCGATGTTTCTATGGGAAACGTCTTTGTCCCTCATTAGTTAAATCGTCTTTTCAAAAAGAAGTTCACTGTACCTCTGAAAGTCGATTCAATATTCTCAAGAATAATTATGATTTTCATTCGAGAGCACTTTTATCGTAACGATATTTTCCCTCGATCAATGAAGAGTGCGATTTCGGAAAGAAATAATATATGTAAAATAATTAGAAACTCCGGTTGATTGTGAGGTTTTTCCTAGCGAGATTTACTGGTCGACCACGGAACGATGGAAAAGAAAGGAAGATATATGAGAAAGATAAATGAGGCAAGCAAAGAGAGAGAGGGGGGAGCTATAAAGGGGAAACGAATGGGTGAGTCTAGCAGCAGACGCCCGGGTAAAAAAAGAAATTTATCAGCAGAAAATCGGCGTCGAATTCTGATTGGCAGGAAGAAACTCAAATGGAAAAGCCGTTAAGGAACGCGGGATAAAAAAAAAAAAAAAAACAGGAAAAGAGTCAGTTGGATGCTAGATGCGACGATGTGAAAAAAATTTCGGCACCCATTTTTAGGTGAGCTACGTTGAGGTCCCACTCCCGGGGCGAAGCTGTGAGGACTGGACCAGTGAGCAATCACGTGCGAGAACTACAATAGAAAACAAGAAAGATAATATCAAGGTCTGTGTCTGCTCTCTCTTTTCTCTCGACGTTTTATTTCTCTCTGTTTAGCTAAAGCGGTGGACTCATTTTTTTTTCTTCTCGACGACTACTAAGAGGTGTAGTAGTGAATAAACTTTTGTATTAGCGAACACGACGGTGTTTTGTGTGTTCGTCACTTTTTCTCACGGTGATGTTACCACAGGGGTCCGACTGACACTTAAGGCATAGTGCTACACTCATAGAACTACGGTGGTGCAAGTGTCTATGTGGTGTTGTAGAATTACAAACGTCTATTTGGTGTCATAGCGTTACATATGTGAACAAATTTGAAATTAAAAATTCTATTAATTATGAAAACAATATCATCGTATTTTGCGTTGAGGCATAATGTGTGTGTATATTTCGTTATTTTTAGACAATCAGTTTGATTGATATGAGCGCTAAAAAGAAACTGGAAATAGCCTGAAAACAAATTGTACTGCATGAGGAAAAAGTAGAGTTTACGGTTCGTTTTCTTTGTTTGGCATGTCAACGTTCGTGGGTTATTTAATACCAAAGCCATCTTAGAGGGAGATGGAGGTTTGCATTCCTTTCCAAAGGGTATTAGTTCAAAATTGAACACAATGGCGTGAGTGAAGTCCGAAATAGCTTACTACGATGTCACAGTCCAGAACGTTAACCACTACACCACGGAAAATCTCTCCTTAGAAAAATTACAGTTGAATATCACACACACACACACACACACACACACACACCGACATATATATATATATATATATATATATAGAGAGAGAGAGAGAGAGAGAAAATGCTTTGAAAATGAAAAATTCAGGACAGTTAACGTGGATGTAGGTGCGTACTCTTTTCATCACGTCAGTCGTCACTTTTCGTTTGTTTTTTAACTTATGTTTCAAGTCTCCATTTCAATTTTAGTTTTCAGTTCTTCAAATATATGAGAATTGTTTTGAAACCATAATTTACATATTTAGAAATATTCCCAAACGGAAGACATTTTTAAGATTTATTCGCAAAATAGGTTTCAACAATGTTCATCTTTAAAAAACGACGTATCCGACCGAACATAAAGGAATGTCTTTTTTAAATAAGGCTAGCACATGAAAAAACTATTTTAACTCTAAAATATTATTGTTTCTGAGTAGTTATTGGGCCATTTTTTTCCATCTTATATAGCAATAGTAATAGCATCGTCTCATCTGTTGAAAGTGATGTTAATATGCATAAAACTAAGTTCATTTGATGAGGAGATGGCAACTTCTTGTTTAAAACAAGAAAGTGCCACCTTCTCATCAAATAGCAAGCCTCTTAAATTAATAGACCAGTTCACATATCTCGGTAGCAATATCTCGTCTATTGAAAGCGATGTCAACATACGCATAAAACAGTTCAAATGCTTTAAACAACGGTGCCATCTCCTCATCAAATAGCAAGCCTCTTAAATCAATAGACCAGTTCACATATCTCGGTAGCAATATTTCGTCTATTGAAAGCGATGTCAACATACGCATAAAACAGTTCAAATGCTTTAAACAACGGTGCCATCTCCTCATCAAATAGCAAGCCTCTTAAATCAATAGACCAGTTCACATATCTCGGTAGCAATAAGAAAACTATGGACTGCTATTTACAAGTTAACGGCCATATGAAAATCTGATGTTTCTGATAAAAGAAAACGAGATTTCTTCCAAGCTGTAACTGTATCAGTACAACTGTATGATTGCACTACTTGTACATTACCGAAACGCTTGAAGAAAAAGCTAAATAGCAACAATACAAAAAGCTATATGCTGTTTTGAACAACTACTATAAGCAGACCCCTACACAACAGCTACTATACGGCTAACTACCTCTCCTCCGGGAGTCATGGGTTCAATCCCAGGTCGCGTCATAACAAAGACTTTTAAAATGGCACTTGATGGTTCCTTATTTAACACTCAGCAATATAAGGTACGTATACAAGGGTTAAGTGGAGCAATCCAGGGAAAAGAGTAGCGCCCTCCCCTACACCTCGGTGAAGTAGCTTTTGAAAAGGGAGCCTTCTGGTCGCCCTCGACTAAAGGGAGACAACTTTACTTTACCTCTCCTCTCTCAAACCATCCAAGTAAGACGAGCTAAACCTGCTGTGTACTTCTGAGGAGTAAAGAAGAACTCACTTCTATAGACTCCTACACACGGACACACCAGTTTTGGCTGACAAATAAAAACTTATACTCATTAGCTATGTGAGGACAGTGGATGCTGTCTAGAAGACTTGCCAAGAGTGATGACCTATAGGAACAGATTGTGAGAGGGAGTCAACAGAATCCGTGCTGATGGCCTACTTTGATGATGATATAATTTAATATGATTTCTTATCGCATTTTATAATAATATTTAAAATTCTTTTAATTGGATAATACAAACAATCCCACCTTTATAACTGCATCTAATGATAATATTCTACTTTTAGACTTTTAAGCGATTTCTTCCAATAAAGATTTTATTCGTTTGGTTGGTTCAGTTGTCAGTGACTAATATTTATATCTGAACATATACTGGAATTAAATCATCTGCCTCTTTCTTTTTCTCTTTCTTGGATTAATTTTCCTAGTACAACATTTCTGGTGGTAGTATGAACCCTGCCAGGGTATTTGGTCCCTGTCTCGTACATGGCGTTTGGGATTCCCATTGGGTAAGTATAGTAGAACAGTTTACGCTGTTTTATGTTCTTTTCGCTCAATAAGATTCAAGATACAGGATTATGAACTGATAAGTTATCCACAAAGAAAAAAAAAAAAAGACAGTACTCAGAAGAAAGACGAATTGATAAAATTCAAAATCTTCCTCTAGTTCGCTTGATGTAACAAGATTTGCTTAATTCAGTATCCCTGCGTGTCCAGTAAAGTACTTGTTACGATATAATTTTACCAAGAAAAATACATTTATCCTCAAATAATTTTACTTTGTATTGTTGTATACTGAACCGCTGGACAAACAACGAAAAACTCGTAGATTTATAGAAATATAATTTATACTTTTATTCTTCGACGGCAACGTTTGTGTGAAGTAGGAATACAGTCAGAGATAGTTCGCACATATCTTTCTTCTGTGGGACCCTTTTTGTGAAGTAGTGCGACGGCTGGAGAATTCACACAGGGGAGCTGACAGGTCTGCTTGAGTGACCAGTAGGTCTCTGCCTTCCGTCCAAAATTACAGACCTTTTATTGTCTTTTTAAGTCCCACGTGCTTTCTGTTTATGGCTGGTTATCGGAACTTACATACTTCCATTTTTTTCCGGTAATTTGTTGATCTTATCTGCGGACAGAAAAATCTGTCATTCTATCTACAGGCAATAAATTACATTTTTCTCTTTCCTGTGAAACCACTTTGTTGCTGTTATCTTGTGACCGCATTGAATCTGCTAAGTTTATCGTCGCCAGCTAAGCTAGTACATTACAGTATTTACAACACATACCAGAGTTTGATATTTTTTTTACTCATGGTCCACTGTCAGATATTCGACTAGAGTCGCATACGACAGGGTGATTTAAATTCAAATATATTTACACCTGGCAGTTAAAGGCTTCATAGCAATACGGTAAATATAAATGTCTTCTTTTTTTTTCTTTTTAATTCCAGATTTACTGGGTCGGACCATTTATCGGTTCAGCTTTGGCGGCCTTTTTATATGAAAAATTCTTCTCAACAAAAGCAGCCGAAATTATCGCCCAAAGATTTCCCAAATGTCAAGCAGCAACAAAAAAAGACACACCAAACGGTGACATCGAAAGCACGATGACACACTTATGAAAGCAATTCTTAAGTTTTGTTTTTTTTGTTTTTTTTTACCTTCATCATTAAGAAACAATAGCGGAAACCAATGAAATTCGTTTATGATAAAAATAGTAATAAAAATGATAATAATAAAGTCAACAAACAAACAAACAAACAAACAAAAAAAAAAAACAGAACCTTAGAGATAGCATAAAAGAGAGCCTCCCGATTAGTGGACTTTGTCATCCCGGCAGACCACAGAGTAAAAATAAAAGAAAGCAAAAAGACAAATAAGCATCTAGACCTTGCTAGAGAACTAAAAAACAAAAAACAACAACTAAGGAACATGAAGGGGACGGTGATACCAGTCGTAATTGGTTCGTTCGGAACAATCCCCCAAGGCTTGGAAAAGGGATTGAAAAACTTAGAAATAAAAGGACAAGTGGAGACCATTCTAATTACAGCACTATTATGATTGGCCAGAATACTGAGGAAAATCCTGGGGACTTGAAGAGACTTTCTGTCACT
>OY757914.1:101921061-102218435 GCA_963585895.1 Sepioteuthis lessoniana
GAAAAGAAATATACAGAGGGCCAACACAGGCCCTTAATACAAGAGCAATATTAGAATGACAGAAAATTAAAAAAAATTAAATGTATCGAAACACCTTTACAAATGTAGTTAAGGTGAATTGAGATAATGCCTATATATCAAACTAACAACTAAACGCTACTTCAAATAAAGGAAAAGAAATTTATAGATAAATTTAAACCAAAGTTGAATGAAACATGAATCATACACACACACACACAAATGGAAACAATTATACATAGATGTATATATATATATATATATACACACACACACAAAATTATTAGTTAAAAAATTATTACCAGTATATGTCAAACCACACTACCACACACACACATGCAGAGAAAAAAATCCCACGACACACATACACAGAGAAAAATAGCTGTAAGTGAAATCCGAAACCACTCCAACACACTTACGCTCGTGACACGCGCAATGTATCAAATATCAAAAGCAAATAAGGGTAAAGAAGACTAAGGTAAGTTCATTCTAAGAAAAAGAGAGGAGTGACCTTCATAAAAACTCCATAACCAAGTGAAAACCATTCAAACTGCAAACACGAGTGAGTTTAAGTCTCATTGAATACCCCATTAAGAAGGCCTTGTGCCATACATGTTCTTTGACTAAAGCATCAAGCTGGAAACATACACGTATGTAAAAACAAAATAAATAGAAAAATCTTTAAAAGATAAGAATCTCTTCATGGACCTACACATTTTAATATATTTCTTTCTCTCTTAGGACCTACAATAAAAAATCAACTGATTTTCATATGGAAAAATGTGTTATATTTGTATCAAAATAGACTGGAGAAACTGTAAATTTTATATCTGCAAGTTTTTCATTTTTTGACATACCCATATAAATTTTTTTTTCATGGACAAAATATATCCACTAAATTAGGACAACCCAAACTCCTTCATGAACATTTGTAATATTTACCCTCTCACTAATATTATCTTTTCTTATAAGAAACTTTTCACACAATTTGAAGAAATAAAGTTTAATTATTTGTAAACCAGTGTTTTATGCAATCATTTACAGATATTCTGCCAACACACACACACATACACACACACACACACACGCACACACACACACATATATATATATCTATATATATATATATACCTTTAAGAAAAAACAGAAACTGGTCAAATTAGGATTATGAATTTATTTCTATCCTGTTATGGGTTTTTGACATAAATCAAAAACACACACACAAAAAAAAAATTAACAGATCTTCTGGATAAGTGTCTATTCTGAATTATTTTATCCATAAGATCGGAAGAAGTCCAGTTAATTTTTTTTTGGCGTTTTTGATTTATATCAAAAACCTATAACAAGATGGAAATAAATTTATAATCCTAATATGACCGGTTTTTGCTTTTTCTTAAAGAAATTATTGCACTGTAATGTCAGTTACATTGAGCGCTTTACCAGACCAGGGAAATTCAAATGTTCACTGTTAAATGTTTTTTTTTTTTGTCCTGATGGAATTACTCCCAACTCCGGTTTAACTGGACCGAATAATACTATATACATATATATGTATATCATCATCATCATAATCATGTCGTGCCTCTAGCACGGATATCCCTGACCCTCTCTCGCCACTTCTCCCTTTCGTTCATCGCTTCTGGCAGGTCTTCAGGACGACATCCCGTATCCTCACATAGCTACTGAATGCATGTTCGTGCTGGTCGTCCTGCTTTTGCCCGGCCATATGAGGGGGTCCATTGGAGTACATCACTTATGAGCTCGTCCCTGCTTCTCCAGCAGTGTCCTGCATGTCTGGTTCGTCTAACTTGGATAGTTTTCGTGATGGGAGGCAGGTGGCTGTATAGTTGGTGTCTTGTGGGGTGTTGCCGCCAGGACTCGTTCAATATTACTCGCAGCATTCTTGTGTAATTGCTGTCTAGCTTCTTCTCCAGCCGTTTAGTTAGCGTCCATGTAGTGCATCCATACAGCAGTATCGATACGACAGCTGCCTGGAAGAAACTGCGTTTCATTTTATCGGTTAGGTCTGATTTCCATATGATCGATAGCCTATTGATAGCTGTCCATGCCTTCGTTAGCCGCGTGTCGATGTCCTTTTCGGTTGATGAGACGTTGCTTCCTAGGTAAGTGAATTTGTCTACTAGTTGAAGAGGGGTTCCGTCTTGTGTGGAGATGTCACCTGTTTGATTATAGCACACATATTCCGCTTTGTGTGCATTGACATGGAGGCCTATGCTTGCGGCTGCTCGTTCCAAATTATGCAGTCGTGTTTCGGCTTGGTTCAGTGTATTTGCTAGTATCGTTATGTCATCAGCGTAGTCGGCGCCGGTAATTGTTTTTGCAGGGTACCTTCGGCATTTTTTCTTTGTCAGCTCGAAGCTGTTTTCTTTGATTTTATCAATCGATGTTCTAAGCACGTAGTCTAGACAGATGATAAAGAGGTATGGGGCTAGCGTGTCCTCTTGTAGTACTCCTGCTACAATGTCGAAATACTGTTGGAAAAGCTTTAAAAAGCAATTCTCAGATTAGCAGGAATGGATTAATCCATTTCACATTGATTCTTATGGGAATACAGTTTCATTTACGAACATTTTGAGTTCCAAACAATTTTCAGAAAAGGATCAAATAAGTGAATCTAGTTAGTACTGTACAAAAGAAAGAAAGAAAAAAATTCGAGTAAATTATTTTACCTAACATTTTCAGGGGAAAAAACTCTTATTTAAAAATTACACAGTTATCTCCCTTAAACTGCTCAATATTTTTATTTGGTTGGCTTGGTTTGGTTTGATTTTTATGGCATATCAACTATTGTAGGTTATTTTATGTCAAATCCATTTTTATACATATAAACAGTTTTGTTTCAGATAATTCAGTTTGATATAAGTATATTTTTTTTTCACACAGTTAAATGTCAAAACAGTTCTATTTCAAACAATTCAGTTTCGCCTAAGAACGCAGTTTAAACACACAGTTAAATTATCAGTTAATTTCAAACAATTCAATTTAGCGTAATTACACAGTTTAGTTCTATTTGACCCATAGATAGGACCCTATCAGGTGATACCACTACGTGTCAGAATGGAGCTGAGAGCGATGAGAATGAAGGGATATTCTGCATATCCCAAAGTACCAGCATTACTGAAGCCTCACCATCAGATTGTTTAGTGTCATATCCAGTGTCATATCTTAGCCCTCAGCAAAGATGCAGTCAGTGTATCCTGCAGCCCCATCTCCAGCTAAATGGCCAAAATTCATCATTTATAAATTTGTTTTTTTTATAAAGTAACAATATCTATTGTAGTCTACAAAAAATTAAATTAAAATTGAAATTAAAAATAAGATAAAATAAACAAACAAAAAACAAAAGAAAACCCCTAGACAGATGATGCAACTTAGGAATTAACCAAGTATTTCACCAACGGATATCTGGGGGAAAAATTCAATATAAAAAAAATGATAAGACTAAAAACATCGGGGCTGCTTGAAAATAATCGATTACCACCGCTATGTCCAGCCAAAAGGTTATATCATCATCATCATCATGCCACAGGCACAGATATCTCTGACCCTCTCTCGTCACTTCTCCCTATCGTTTATCGCCTCTGGTAAGTCTTCATTTTATCGGTCAGGTCTGATATATTATCATCATGTCGTGCTGTTAGCATGGATTTCCCAGGCTCTCTCGCCATTCGTCTCTATTAATCATTGCTTCTGGCGGGTCCACGAGACTACATCTCTTGTCTGTACAGAGCTGTTGTCGATAGGTTCTTGTTGGCCGTTTAATACTTACATGTCTGTGTGAAGGGGTCCAAAAGAGAACGTCGGGGAGTTCGTACTTACTTTTCAGCAGTTTTCTGCATGTCTAGTTCATCTTATTTGGATGGTTTTAGAGATTCGGGTGGGTAAGTGCCCGTACAGATGCTGTTTGGTAGGATGTTGCTTCCAGGATTTGTTCGAGATGGCTCGTAGCATTCTTGATCAATTACCGTGTAGCTTTTTTTTTCTATACGCTTAACCAGCGTTCATGTGGTGGATCCATAGAGTAGTATGGACACGACTGCTGCTTGGAAAAAATGCATTTTATTTTATCGGATAGGTTTGACTCCCATTTCGATAGCAGTCAATGCCTTTGCTAGTCCTATATTGATATCATTTTCAGTAGATGTGATTCTGCTACCGAGGTATGTTATACCACGGTAGTTCTTGGTAATTCTGAGGTCACCTTTCTTAAGGAAAGGTAGGATGTAACCTTTTGTTCGTCTCTCTATAGTGATCTGGTTATATACGGTGTTGCAATATCGGAACCGTAGGTGTTGAATTTCCTTGTCTTCCATACTTCTGGTGGTATTTCATCAAATCCAGCAGCTTTCCTGTTTTAAATTTTGTTGGTACTACGTCGAGTTCTTCTAAAGTAAACAGTCCTAGTTTGATGTCTAGTTGATTATTAATAATTTCTCTGATAGTTTTTTCTGTAACTTTTCCAAGCAGATTCTTGAAATATTCTTTCCACTAGTGTGTTCGTTTTTCTTGACTGACAGTTTTTAGTTTAGCTTCGGAGGGGCCCTTCCTTTTACGTTCTTCATTTACTGTCTGCCCTACTACTCGAGATTGTCTATCTTTCATGGATTTTCTAATTTTATTTATCTGGCCTTGAATTATTCTATTTGTTCTTTTTGGTATGCGTTAATTAGTTAATTTTGTGCATTCTTAAGTTTTTGGGTATTGGCATTAGTTGTGTTCCTTTTATTTCATACGGATGCTGTTTTCACGATTTCTCGTTTTTACTTAACTACTAATGTTTCCCAGGGAACTTCATATTTTGTTTCTTAATTTGGTTGGTGTGTATTCTGCTTCTGTTTTAATATGGGCATTGACAAAGTTCGTCATTTGAAGTAAGTGTTTCGGATATCTGTTGAAGAGTATCCAACTTGTTTCTTAGCGTTATCGTATATTTATGGCTGATATCTTTATTGTTAAGCAAACACCAATTAGAGTGTGAGGTTTTAGTTGTTTGCGTCGAATTCCTGCGTAGGCTCACACGTATCTTTACTGTAACAATTCAGTGGTCGGAAGACACACCTTTCAAAAGAGGAATATGCCTCACAATTCAAAGCGCTATTAATATATTTCTTATTCCCGAGGATGTATTCTATTTATGCTTTATTCGCGTAAGTGTAGGTCCATAGTTTTCGCTTCCTTTCCTGGAATTTAGTATTAAGGCATGTTAGTCCATTTTCAAGTGAGAAATCTCATAGGTGTTCCCCATTTCTGTTTGACGTGTTGTGTTGGTTGAATTTGTTGTTTTTGTTTTTACCTATTGAGCATTCATATCTCCACCGATGATTAGAACGTTGTGTTTGGGGATGCTACGAATTAGGGAGGATAACTCGTTATAGAAGGTGATGAGGTCCGTTTCATCATTAGTAGTTTTTGTTTGTATTTGAGTTCTGTTGCAGATTTTTCGAACACAGGGGCCAGAACTACAACCTCAGCAGAACGCGCCCTGTATTTACCCGTACGAAGAGCGATGCAGTTTGGACATACAGTTAGTGTGAGTCATGGTAATCTTTCGATGGCTGTATTTTTACCTCATCAATTGACGTCACTCTTGTAGGTGAGTAGTTGTAGTTTCCTGACTGAACTATGTGATCCCAGTCGTTGACCTGTGGGTGTCTTCCACCCAGCATCAGGTGAAGCTCGTCGCTGACTCGACGTTTGGCTCATCCGAATTACTTCACATCCACCATGCTGCTTATAATGGTTTCTTTAACTTGTCGGTAAAAAAACATCCTCACTAAGTTAAAACTTGAAGAATAGATGGGAGGGTTTAGTGGGGGTTATTTTTCTTTCTTTTCTTTCATTCTCAATCGATTGCCCTTTCTCAGAATTTAAAGCAAACTTTGTCTATTGCCTTACAATTTGAATTATTTGATTTATTTCCAAAGTCGTTCTCGTGACTATAAGAAGATTCGATTCTTACAGGAAATATCTCAGGCAGAAACCCTCTACATCGTAACGGGTTTGACTATATGTAGACAACAGTTAAAATTTAGACAAATTACTACTACTACTAATAATAATAATAATAATAATAAAGTTGACAACCTTAGTCGAGGGTGACCTGAAGGCTCCCTTTTCAATAGCTAGTACACCGAGGTGTATGGGAGGGCGCTTCTCCATTCCCTGGATTGCTCCTTTTATCCTTGATCCGTACCTTATAATGCTGAGTGTTAAGCAAGGCAGCATCAAGTACCATTTTTTGAGTCTTTGGGATGACTCGCCCTGGGATTGAACCCCAGGTCTCCCGAACTATTGGCGAACACTGTACTCATTAGGCCAATGGCCCGGTACTACAACTAATAATAATAACAGCAAACTTTCAAATTAAAAGTAAAGTAAAAGAAAAAATACAAAAATTTAAAAAATAAAATAAAACACTTTATGCGGCTACTTACCAAGTTATAGCGAAACCAGATCAAAATGTAGTTACCGTTTGAGACCAGTTTGATTTCACTCACACAAAAGTACAGGTGTTTTGGGTTTTTTTTGCTGGGGGTTACTTTCTTTTCTTTTCATATCGTTTTCGATTACCCTTTCTCAGAATCTAAAGAAAATTTGGTCTTCAATCAATTTGAATTACTTAATTTATTTCCAAAGTCGCTCACTTGACTTTAGTCAAAACCATTAAGATGTAGGGGGTTTCTGCCTGATATATATATATATATATATATATATATATATATATATATAGCGCCTGCTAATTCCATAATTTATGCCAGGGTTGGTCTCTATCTTTCCTTAATTTAGCACGTTATGATTTTGATTCACCTTGGCTGTTGCGACGCTGTCTGCCAAGTAAGCAAATAATTCGTCTCCAATTTGGCTATGACGTGGAAGAAAGTTAAAATGGAGACAAGAGGGTCTGGAAAGTTGTTCCCTAACCCAAACGGAAAATAAAAAAGAACAAAATTAAAAGATAAGGAATTATGAAATAGACAGAAGAGAGACTTCGATCAGTACAGAAGACAATTAACAACTGTATATATCGACATGGACCGTGGACATTTTATGACACCCTAAAATTTATTTTGACATCTTGTGTCAGTGTTTCAAACACAGATGTTTTGCAGGGCTAATATTTTGGTCCAACACATCATACAACTGGAGAATGGTATTTTACACACACACACACACACACACACACACACACACACACACACACACACACACACAGAGAGAGAGAGAGACACACACACACACACACACACTTGCTTGGAATATATATATATATAAACAAAATATTCTGAGGATGTATGTTTACAAGAGATAATGTGCCAAAATACCGTTTCGATTTTTGCTTTTTTGGTTCGTTTCATTTTTAGTAATGAAAACTTTTTTCGGATGAAGTATTTGACATCTATTATTTAGACACTGAACATGTTATATTAAAAACAAAAACAAAACAAAACAAAACAAAAAAGAAAAAGCTGGTTCATTGGCACATCATAATATATTAAAAAAAAATCCTCTATTTATATAAATATTTTTAATATATTGTATTTACATAGCGTCGGATTTCCTTTTTTCTCATGTATGTATTAAAGTGTTCGCCAATGGCGCTACAGACGGGGGTTCAATCCCAGGTCGAGTTAAACTAAAGACTCAAAAAGTGGTACTTGATATTACCTTGCTTAATGCTCAGCATTATAATGTACAGATCAAGGGTAAAGTGGATCAATCCAGGGAAAGGAGTGGCGTCCTCCCCTACACCTCAGCGTTGTAGCTAATGAAAAGTGAGCCTTTGGGTCGCTCTCGACAACGGTCGCCAATTTTACTTTTTACTTATACACACACACACACACACACACACACACACACACACACACACAAACATATATATATATATATATATATATATATATATATATATATATATATATAAGGTCTGCCTATGCAGAGAGTATGACGATAAGGTGTATTTACTTAACAGTAATTTGCAATGAATGAAAATATTCTTTTTCTTCAAGTTAAAAACCATACGATTCAGCAAATTTATTTCAGCGGAAGCTTATTAGTGGATATAGCATAAAGCCGCGTGATGCTATTTCTTTTAAGGTCATCAGTGTCCTCAAAACCAACCCTTGAGTTGAATTTTCTATTTAGGACACAAACTGTCACTCAGATCTACATAGGTATTAAGATTAAAATTTTAATAGACTTTGTTCAGCGGTTTCACCTGTCTCCATTTAAATGTCAAATGTTAAATTTTGAATAAGAAAAATTAAATTGATTGATTTTAATTCGTTTAGAGTTATTTCTTCTTAGAGGTTAGGAAACTGTGTTCATCGTTCGTTCATATTTACATTCTTTTGTGTAGCGGTTTCTCAAGAGATTTTTATACATTGTAGTATAATATCAAGTATTTCTATGTAATACCAATAATTTGCACACAGTTGTATAGTTTTTAAGTATTCCCATCTAGTACTAATGATTATATTGTTTCAAGAAATTATTTCTATGTAATATTAATCATTTGTGTGTACACAGTTCAAGTTACTAATAATAATCTTGAGTAAATAATTATAGCTTCAAGTTACAATTTTTGCAATAATTTACAGTTATACGACTTCAAGTATTCCTATGTCATACGGACAATTTTCAAACAGATCTATTTTATCCATTGATGAGACTTAACAAGTTTTGCCATATTGGGCCAGAGTGGACCTGGGAGTAATGGTAATGTAGTAGGTCCGCTACACTCTCCAGATCTCCAGAATGTAGTTAAGTGTCATACCCAGTAAATTCCCGTTTTTGAGTGTTCTCGCGTCTCTGCAAGTGATACTGTCAACATATTCCAAGCTCCTCTGACAGCGCATAGAAAAACTTAAAGTTTCAATTTCTAAAGCTTCTGATCACACTGTAGATTTTTTGATCTTGTACACTTATTACTAAGGAAATTTGAAAAACACGAATAAAAAATCAGTACGGTTGATTTAAATTTAAATAACTAGATTGCTTTTATTATTCGGATATATTCTATTTCTTATCTTTATTGAATTATTACATATTTATTACTTATATTCTATGCTACACCGATAGCAACTCTGCTGAGGGGTATGACCCCTACCCCCACAACAAGTGTCCTAGATTTGACGCTGAGCAGTTTGATTGTGAATCTCCAGTAAGGCTGGAGCTTTGGGAAATACGGAGCACTCCTTAACTATCATCGCTCCCAGGTCCACTCTGGCCCAGAGTTGTAGCACCTAAAAGGCTCCTATCTATGGGTTAAATAAAACTGTTTGACATTTAAACTGAATGGAAACAAATGACTTATGCTAAATTGAATTGTTTGAAATAAAACTGATCATTTAACTGTGTGTAAACAAATGACTCACGTTTAATTGTTTTGTTAGTAATACACAGCAATACTTGGAACTATTTAACTTTGTTGACCAATGTAAACAAACCATATATATCTAATATATTTGTATAAACCGGATTTCGCATTAAATAACCTACAATGGTTGATATGCTATAAAACCCAACCGAACCAAATCCTATATATTTAATATATATGTATAAACAGGATTTACCATAAATAATCTACAATGGTTGATATGACCTAAAACCCAACCAATTCTTATATTCTATGCATCGGCGGAGTGGCTATGCCATCAGGATGTCAGATGATCGCACTCTGAAGCAGGTTCTCTACGCTCAATTGACCCAAGGCAAACGATCTCAAGGACGCCCAAGGAGAAGTTACAAAGACCTTGTTAAAGGTTGCCTGACCCACAGTGACATCAATGCTAACCTCAGGGGTAAAGTTGTTCGAGATCACACAAGGGGAAGAGATACAGTTGCCTCAGGAATTCGACATCTGGAAAACGAGACAGCAGTAAGACTGGGGAAAAGAACATAATGCAAGAAATGCACAGAAAGACAGACTCCCACCCATTAATCATTTCTTTTTACTCAGGACAATTCCTGCCCTTACTGTCAAGTATTGTCCTCACGAGTCTCCTGCACGCACATTAAACATAATATCACACTATAATGTATAGTCTAGACGGATCCTATGGAAGATGACCATATAATCGATATTTTTAACAGGCAATATTTTATCAGTTGTGACACTCTGCCTTTCTGTTCCAAGCTGCACATATTGAGGTACAATAATGTATGTGCGTGTAAGTACGAGTGTGTATATATGAGTATGTATTTGTATAGGCAAAGTGTATATGTATGTATTAGCATGTGGATGCGAGCGTGTCTTTATGGGTGTGTGTGAACATGGGCGTAGCATATATGTATGTATGTATGTACGTATGTATGTATATGCATGTGTGTGTACAGTTATATCAAAAGGATAGCGAGACAAGTTAGAAAGATCGGTAGATTTTGATGGATGATAAAATGGAGAGAGAAAGATTTCTCGATGGGGGATAAAAGGGTTAGTTTTTTAATGCCCGTAATACAGTGAAGTTTTCGGACTAGGTTCGGTCAAAGGTTAGTTGACAAAAATATTATTCGTTTTAGTTTTTTTTTTCAAATTCTGGACGGTCCACACAGTTTTCTGAAAGTAGAAGCCCTGTATATTATTTATATACCGGCCTATTGGCATAATGGTTTAGATGTTTGCCAATGGTCTCTGAGACCTGGGTTCAACCCCAGGTCGAGTCATACCTAAGACTAAGAAAATGGTTCTTGCTAAACACTCAGCATTATAAGGTACGTATCCAGGGTAAGTGGAGCAATCCAGGGAAAGGAGTAACGCCCTCCTCTACAACTTGGTGTAGTAACTATTGGAAAGGGATCCTTCGGGTCGCCCTCGACTGTGATCAGCCAACTTATATATATATATATATATATATATATGTTTACCAATCGCGCCACACAAAGTAGTTAGGCAGACTGAGTTCTTTAATCTTGGTATAGTAACCGGTCTAGGAGAAGAAAAACTCTGAATTCAAATCTTCTAAAATCTGCTTAAAATTGACCTTGGGCCGTATCCGGCTTGTGCAGAGGAGTCGGGTAAATTTATATATAATTTTCTGAAAAAAACCTGAAGATGAAAACTTACCTTTCTTTTCCATCGTATCTGCTATTTTCAAAACGTCTAGGACGGCATCTATTGATTGATCAGCAAAGGCTGTCATGTGAGTTTGATCAACAATATCCAAACCCTAGAATTATCGAAAGAAACTTTAAAAAGGAAAGCTTATGCCAAAGTTTCAATTTTTTGGGGGCGGAGGTCTTTAAATTTCTATTAGGGTCAGCAACACATTGTCGATTCGACACACAGACACGAATATAGACAGCTTCTCCTGCACACCCTCTCCTTCGAAAAGTATGCTGGTTACGACAATAAATTACATCCAGTGATGAGGTTCCAGTTCTAGATCTCTGAGGGAGTGTGGAATCATTCTTTTTGTTGGAATTACTCCCAGGTCAACTCTAACTCTGAATAGTAGTAACTGATAAAGCCCCAAACAAATATGTTGGAAAATTAGATTTGGTTTATTTGTTTAACGGCATATCAACTCCTTATGGGCTATTTAATGCTGAAATTTGATTTATTTGTCAATGTTTGATTATAATCGGAACCATTTATATCTTCAACGTTCCTTTGAAATTATTTCGCTAACCACCCACTTTTTCTAAATATATCGATAGAAATAATTTGTTTGCACACAGTTATAAGGTTTCAAGTATTCCTATTTGATACAAATAATTGCTACACAGGTATATTGTTTTATGTATTTCGATCAAATATTAAATGTTGATACGGATCTATCAGACCAATATGTTGTACCTTAACAGGTATTACCGCTCGTTGTCTAAGTGGACCTATCTATCGCTTTCAGTAGATGAAATATTGCTACCGAGGTAAATGAATCAGTCTACAAGATTCAGAGGTTTGCTCGACATTTAATTAAGAAACGGCATTATCTTAATTCAAACGTACAGTTTCTGTTTCATCTTTGTTCACGTAGAGACCTATGCATCTTGCTGCCTGTTCCATGTCATACAGCAGAGATTCAGATTAAGCAGGTATATTTACAAGAAGCGCTAGATTATTTTCGAAAACTGTATGTGTTTGAAAACATGATTACTTCCTGTTATGTCCTCGGAAAAAGGCATAAAATAAGTAAGACAAACACGTATTATGAGAAAAGAAATTATATATTACAGTCAAACAAGTAATACAATGTCGACAGTGTAGCTCTTTCTACTTACTCTTTATTTAAAACAAAATGGTTTTGTTTTGAGGCACAAGGCATGTACAAAAAATTTAGGGGAAGGGGAGAGATCATGCTTCCCTAAGGGACCCTTGCTAGTTACAGTCACCGACCCATTCACACAGTACAGTTAATTTAATTCATTCTTCCTCGCACGTGCCGGACTCACCTTAATACCACGTTCTCTCTGTAACAGCCGATTTAAAATCCTATACTTACAATTTTATGAAGATGAATTTATAATGATTAACAATACAACATATAAAAACATAAGAAAGAATGCATAGGAGAGGGGTAGAAAGAAGAAACCCCAACACAAAAAAAAAAATACAAATCAAAACAAAAATACCCCGTTTGGTTACTCACACATCTCCCCACTTCTAAAAACTGGGATTCTGACTGTTTTCTGATGGCCCCTTCATGGAGTAGCTATGAGATTGGGACAAAACCAAATATCAGGGGAGAGGCACGGATCAAAACGGTAACATAAGACAGGAATATATGAAAACCAAGATCTTGGCCAAATATCGGACTGGGATCATATGAAACAGGATAAATATGGACGGGAAGATCCTGGAAGCTAAATAACGGGGCCGATGACACACATTTCACTGCTAACAAAGGGAAAGGGAAACAATTAACGTTAATTTACTCTGGATGGGGCCCCGAAGGACTCAGTCCGCCACAGCCATGAGAAGGAAAGGGAGGGAAGGATGACTCCAACGTTACCCCTTTCGTACGACCATCTTGCTGCATGCACCCACATTCTGTCGAATGTTATGCAGCCTAAGCGTTTTCTTTCGGATCTTTGCAATCGTGACCACTCGAAACTCGAAACTTTTAACGGCAACATCGGCCACAGCCAATCAGCTTCCGTCACCAGCAAAGACAAGATTGACATTTGCGTCAAGGCTGCGTCTAATTAGCAGAGAGACACCAGCACTTCAGCAGCTTTCGTATGCTGAAAAAACGACAAAGTCGTTCTCCAGCACCCGAGAGTCAGCTGTGCAAATGAAGTGAGTCTCTTGCATCACGACATCATCTGCACAGAGGTTCGAGAGTTCACCCAGCAAGCGCGCACACTTGCTGGGATCCCTCAGTCCCCTCATATTCACACTGGCAAGGTTTAAAGTCATCCTGACTCACAGTCCTTACTCATTATCTACAACAGCCTCGAAATCCATCGGCCTAAGGATGCCGATGGCTTGTCTCAGGGAGCCAGTACCGAGCTCAGTTGTCACTCGGCCATCCTAGGACAGACCTCCGACATCCAGAGGAAACCTCACTTTTAAGGCCTTATAGAGGAATGGGTGAAAATATATAGAGACCCTTTCCGAACAAAAATTTGACATTTTTTGCAGAGAGGGGTGCTTCAACTCCACCAACTCCAAGTCGGCTTGGCTGGCCCTTTCCAGAAATTGCCACACCTGGCCGGTGCGGCTTACGGCCGAACGGACCAAAGTGGTCACAATGGGTGCACCCTTAAAGCTTGATGGCTCTGACACCTGCTTGTCAGGGACTGTCTCCAGTTTAAGGAGAGGCTTAAGTGTTTTCGGAACTGAAAATCTTTAACAGCTCCGATTGCACATAAACTTTCCCCAACAAGTTCCGCAGAAATTTGACATTTTGACTCGGCCAATTTTGTTCTATGTTTTTTTTTTTGTGGACGATTTCTCCCTTGTCTCTGAACACGAGCGAGCAAAGCAAAGGTATGGGCTGGCAGGGGTCGGGGAGGGAGAAGGTGTATCCAACTGTTGGGGCTAGGCAGGCTTTTCGGGAGGTTGGGAGAAAATGTGTGAGGGTTCCTCAGAATTGTTTTTTTTTAGGAGAAGGGGACCGGGATATCGCTTTTTTTGAAAATCTTTTTGGATTTTCGTTCTGTGCTGTCTCTTCTTTTTTGGGCTCCAGCATAGGTCACTTCCATTGGTTCTTCTATAGTTGTTTCTTTTGATTTTTCTTCTTCCTGCTTGGGGACAGAGAAGAAGTTGTTTCAACTGGTGCCTTCAAGCAGACGAGGAAGGAGTAGCCTCCGTTTTCTATGCCAACGCTGTCTTTGATGGCGTTGACCTATTCAACCCTCTCGTATGAGGTGAGGAACGAAGCGAGTACATATTCCGGGAGCCCGATGGGAACATTGTACCTCGATTTTCCGGCTGCTCATATATTCGGGCTGCAGCTGGTAGAACTTAGTAACTATGTTTTTGGCTGCGAACTTTTCTGCTTCGCCTTCAGTTGGTGGTAGGACATCCCATGTGGCATAGCTACCGACATGGGACTCCCCTTATTCTGAGAAGCTCTCCAAACACCTCCTTTTTCAATCCAACCAGTCTTTTTAGTCTCAGATCAGTGACTATGAACGAGACCGTCTTTAGGACTTTTTCCTTTTCGACTCCATTTGGTCAGGGTTTCTGGACTGATAATTGTTTCTAGCCTTTGTGCCGGCTTCATAGACAAGCTATCTACGGCCAGGGATTCTTGTGCAGAGGAACCTGGCAGTGAGGGCCAACTTACTCCAAAGAGACTTGCTGGAGATGTACTTTTCTCCCTAGTTTCCCTAGGGTCCTTTCGTGACGATCTTCCTCGCTCTGATTCTTCCGTACAGGTGGACGGTTTTATTTCCATTTTTTTTTTCACAGGTCGGGGGAATGGCTTTTTCTCTTTTTGCCCCCCGTCCATGGCTGCAACGGAGGAGGGTTGGGCAGCTTTGGTTTTACTGGCACGAAACGAACAAACTTGACAAAACGAGTACCAAAACGGACAAAAAAGATACAAAAAACGGTGTCAACGAACACAAATGTCTTTTTTTTTACCTCTGGAGGAGGGCGAAAAATGTCAAAAACAAACTCGGATCGGCAACATATAGCTTTTACGAGCAACTTCCTGGGTGGATTACAGTCAAATATATCTTTATTGGAAGAGTCCATTGCGTATCGAAAATAGGGGTGATGCCACAACACTTGGAAAAAACCAAAACAAAAACCAAAACAAAACAGAAAAGGAATAAATCAATCCACAAAAAAACAACCGCGTCATTTAAATAAAACCATGCTAATTTCATAAGATGGCATAATATATATATATATATATATATATATATAAATATATATATATATATGGAGGTAAAATGATATAAATATATATATGTACGTATATGGGAACCTCTGGTGGTGTAACAGTTTGCAAGCTAGACTAGCAAATCTACACGTGTGAATTCGAGTCTCATTGGGCGCCCCCTTCGTTCGGCCTTGTGCCACATCGAAGCAAAGGATTTTGTAAATTATTGTATATGTACATATATATATAATATGTACATATATATATATATATATATATATATATATATATATAAACTAAAATTATATATATATATATATATATATATATATATATTGGTTGCTTTCCATTTAGAAGAAATTATTTTACTTGGAGCAAGTATTCCGGCACTACATCAGTATCGCTAGCTTGCGATAATCTCAGATTGTATTTCACCACACGTGTATGATACACAAGGCTCGTACCTTATCAATAAAACCGAAATCAACAAACAATCGTAGAACCATAAAGTGTCAACATTTAATTTGATTTTTTAGAAGACTGTCATTCCATCTTCTCTGAATGAGCGGATGTCTTTTTTATGATGGAATCCAAACCATCTTTTATTTTGCGTAGGCAGACGATTTTATGTGAGCCATTACCTTCCATAATTTCAATTTATAGACATGCACACATGTGCACACACTATTTGATTATATATATATATATATATATATGAAGAGAGAGAGAGAGAGCGAGAGAGAGAGAGAGAGAGTATATCAATAAATCTGTGGCCTAACGAAAATGAAAACATTTACTTCATCCACAAAATATCTCTTTCCTTGTCAATGCACTTAATTCAGCTCTTCTCCACTTATAATATTGAAACATTCAGCTTAAATGATGTCAGACAACGGATCCATCTATCTATCTATCTATCTATCTATCTATCTATCTATCAGGAAAAAGAAAACATCTGCACAAGCAAAGCTTTTCGCAGACAATTGACTCCAATAGGACATTCACAGACTCAAATCCTGGAAATAAAAAGGATCAGACCCCTATGAAAACAATCTTCCCTATAAAAACTACAAGTAAAGAACCCTTTAACCATTATCGATCACCTGAAGAAGACCGTTAAGTCTGAAACATGCGTAAAGCACAAATGTTTGAAATATTAAAAACCTTAAGTGTCAAATGCCAATACATTTGCAGACCGATTCATTTTAATATATATATATATATATATATATATATATATATATATATATATATATATATATATATCATCATGTCGTGCCGCCAGCTCGGATATCTCTGACCCTCTCTCGCCACTCCTCCCTATCGTTTATCGCTTCTGGCACATCCTCAAGGCTACACCCGAGCTGCTGTATGTAGGTTCGAGCTGGTCGTCCTGCTTTTGTTCGGCTATAAGACGAGGTCCAAAGGAGAACATCACTTATGAGCTCGTCCCTGCTTCTCCCACAATGTCCTGCATGTCTGGTTCGTCCAACTTTGATAGTTTTCGTAATGGGAGGTAGGTGGCCGTACAATTAGGACTTTGTGGGGTTGTACCTCCAGAACTTGTTCATATATATATGTGTATATATATATATATATATATGTGTGTGTGTGTGTATGTGAGAGAGAGAGAGAGAGAGAGAGAGAGAGAGAGAGAGCGCAGCTTCCCTTTGTTATGGTACAAGGCTAGAAATATGGAGTACTTATCAAGGACTGGGTTCACTCATTCTATTGTCTTTCCCTTTGTTCCACTCTCGCCTCAATTTTAATGATACCATTTTTCAGCTTTCTGTTGTTGACATCAGTTGTTTTGCTTTAAATAAGTAACCCTATTCTCTCAGAGCATTCATAGCAAACCCAGGAAGTGGCAATGTTTCCACATGGAAAAGAAGACTGTTGAAATGTTTATAATATCCAAGCAATAAATATAATTTCTGTTGTGGTGTATCTCTGTTTATTCTATTTGAATATATTTGTTGTTCGTGTCCGACGTGGTTAAACTTAAGACAAGCCTCGAAAGAATCGAAGGGATTCAGCAATATACTGGTGTGTCTGCATTCGTCAACCAAATGAAAGCAGATGGGAATATCAAAGAAAAAGGGGCACAGAATACAATTCTACTTCAGATTCATCTATACATACTTAGTGAATCCGAAAAAATTCAGTATATATATATATATATATATGGAGAAATGGTATATTTTAGTGAATCTGACAAGATGATAAAACTAAGTGGAAAAGTGGATAAATCAAACACTTACAACGGGTTTAGTGGTAACATTTTGTTCTTTTTTAACAGAAGAATGTTTAGTCTGATGAAGTTCTTCTGATGATAAGAACGAAATATTACCACTAAATCCATTGTAAGTGTTTGATTTATCCACTTTTCCATTTATTTTTATCGTATATATATATATATATATATATGTGTGTGTGTGTGTGTGTGTGTGTGTGCGTGCGTGTGTGTATAGTTAGGCAGCAGTCGTTCATTTAAGCATGTTTGATTAAATAGTAAAGACACATTTTGTCAATATAATTTTATTAAGATCCTTTCGAGTTTCCTGATAAGTGTTTTAGTTTTAGGTTGGAATTAGGGATGATTTTACCAAAATTGTCCAGAGCGCTTTCGGGCCCTTCATAGGCTATCATCAGGGGTTGCTCGCATGTGTGAAGAGTGTTCTTTTTTAAAAGAGCTTTGAAAGTTCTTTTAGATTTTTTATAACATTACAAAACAATGCAAACGTAGAGTTGAATAAAACTGAGATGCTGGTGAATTTTAAAAAAAGATCGCGATCAACGGAAATAGAATATTGTCAAGAAATACGAAATATAAAAAAAAAAATTCTAAAGCCCTTCAAAATATTGTCACTATTTTCAAAATGAATTCTAGTGATTTTAGTTGTTTTTTTTTGTTTTTATATTTAGGGTTTCAAATATTTTTAGTCGTAGCTTATCAAATCACCACTATATGGACACGGACGCTAATACCCATGGGAAGAGTATGGATCACGCTATTCTTCCTCCAGCAAGGGGTAAATAGTAAGATAGACTAGGCTCTTTAACCTTGTACGGGAACCGGTCTAGGAAAAGGTAAACTCAAACCCAATAAAACTCAACTTGTGTCACAACCTGCTCGTACGGAGGAGTTGAGATAGATAGATAGATAGATAGTGGACTCATGGAGGCACATGTGGTGCAATAGATATCGTAAATGGACGCGTCGACCCAAGTTCAAATCCCAGACGAGACTGTGAGAATTTCCTATAGCGTTATTACTGTTGGGAATGTAATGAATCCAAATATTCTCCCTCCAGTTATGCGTAAATATTAGGGCAAACTGAGCTCTTTCATCTTAATATGCCAACTAGCCTAAGAGAAGGAAAACTCTGAATTTAAATCTGTAAAACTCAGGTTAAAAATTGACCCCGTGTCTCATCCTGCTCGGGCGGAGGGGTTGGGTAAATACATATACTTGGTGAGCTCTCCCATGGATGTTTAACAAGTAGTTTCATCTGTAGTATTATTCAATATACCCACGAATATACATATGCAAATACACGCATCACACACACACACACACACACACACACACACACACACACACACACACACACACACACACACATATATATATATACACGCACAGATATTTATATGTACATATATATTATACAAGCACAGATATATGTACACACATATACACATCTATATATATATATATATATATGCACAGACACGAACATACACACACACACACACACACATTTATAAATGTAAAAAAATATTTTGCATTGAATAACCTACAATGGTTGATATGCCAGAAGACCAAACCAAACCAAACCAGATAATATGTATTTGATATATATGTATAGAAAGGATTTAACTTAAGATAACCTACAGTGGCTGATATGCCATAAAACCAAATCAAATCAGACATAGATCAAATTCTGTAATCAAATTTTTCGTTTGCTAAAAAGTGCTAATCATGTGAATTTTCAGAACAATGTGTTGGGAGAAGGATGTTTTAATCCTAAAAATCTTATGCCAATTCGAAGGAAAACTCTAACTTCAAAACGGTTAAACTCAATGAACAAAATTGACGTTGTGCTGCATCCTGCTTGTGCGGAGTGGTTGGTAAATACATACATGCACACATACATACATAATATAGGTACATGCGCACAGTCTCGTCCATGTTTTGATCTTTGATGGTTGTATCCGATTTGTAGGGCTTTGAACAGTACACTACGTGCGCCCCATGTGTATATATACATATATAATATTTCCATATATGTTTATAAGTAAGTAAAGTTGGCCACTGTAGTATAGGGTGACGCGAAGGCTCCCTTTTCGATAGCTATCACATCAAGATGTGGGGGAGGGCGCTACTCCTTTCCCAGGATTGCCCAACTTTACCCTTGATCCTTGCCTTATAATGCTGAGTGTTAAGCAAGGAGGCATCAAGAAACATTTTTTGAGTTTTTAGTATGACTCAACCTGGGATTGAACCCAGGTCTCCTGGGAATTGGCGAATACTCTAACCATTAGACCAATGTCCACTTCAAGATATATATGTTTATGCGAATACATACATATATATATATATATATATATCATCATGTCGCGCTGGTAGCACGGATATCCCTGACCCTCTCTCGCCACTCCTCCCAATCGTTCATCGCCCTAGGTAGGTCTTCAGGACAACATCCCGTATCCTCACATAGCTGCTGAATGTATGTTCGTGCTGGTCGTCCTGCTTTTGCTCGGCCATGTGTGGGGGTCCATAAGAGTATATCTCTTATGAGTTCGTCCCTGCTTCTCCAGCAGTGTCCTGCATGTCTGGCTCGTCTAACTTGAATAGTTTTCGTGATAGGGGGCAGGTGGCCGTACAGTTGGTGTCTTGTGGGGTGTTGCCGCCAGGACTTGTTCAAGATTGCACGCAGCATTCTTGAGTAATTGCCGTCTAGCTTCTTCTCCAGCCGTTTAGTTAGCGTCCATGTAGTGCAGCCATATAGCAGTATCGATGTGACCGCTGCCTGGAAGAAACTCCGTTTCATTTTATCGGTTAGGTCTGATTTCCATATAATCGATAGCCTATTGATAGCTGTCCACGCTTTCGTTAACCTCGTTTCGATGTCCTTTTCGGTTGATTCGACGCTGATATATATATATATATATATATATATATATGTGTGTGTTCACCAATAGCCCGGGTGACCGGGGTTCAATCTTAGGTCGAGTCATACAAAAGACTAAAAAAGGCACTTAATTTGGCCTTGCTTAACACTCAGTATTATTAGGTACGGATCAAGGGCGAAGTGGAGCAATTCAAGAGTTGCACCCTCCCCTACAACTTAGTATAGTAGCTATCTTTACTTAGTTTATGCATATATATATATATATATATATATATATATAATGTTCGCCAATAGTCCGGGAGACCTGGTTCAATCTAATCCCAGGTCGCGTCATACCAATGACTCAAAAACGGTACCTGATATCTCTTTGCTTAACACTCAGCAATATAAGGTACGTATCAAGGGTAAAGTGAAGCAATCTAGGAAAAGGAGTAGCGCTCTCCCCTACACCTCGGTGTTGTAGCTATTTAAAAGGAACCCTTCTGGTCGCCCTCGACTGCAGTCGCTTAGTTTACTTTTACTTATATATATAGAACGAAACAGATCTGTCTGTGGATGTCTATAGATATATATATATCAGTATATATATATAAACATAGACGAACCAGACATACAGGGTACTGCTGGAGTAGTAGGGACGATCTCATAAGTGATGTACTCCTGTGGATCCTCTCACATGGCCAAGCAAAGGCTCGAACCTACATACAGCAGCCCTGTGCTGATACGGGGTGTAGCCCTGAAAACCTGTCGGAAGAAATGGACGATAGAGATGGCGAGAGAGGGTCAGGGATATCCGTGCTGATAGCGCGGTGTGATGATGATGATGATGATGATGATAAATGCATATAAATATATGTATATTAGCCTATATATATATATATATGTTTGTATATATATATATTGTGTATTCATTTATGATCTTCAACCTTAACTGTGTTAGCTTCTATGGTAGTCAACATTAATGTTTTGTTCGTAACAGCTTCCACTTGTCATTAGTAAATGAGCGTATGTGTGATTCAGTCACCAATGAAATATCGACGAATAAAATCAAATTTAAAAATAAAAAAAGCAAGGTTAACACAGAGGGGAAAAACCTTGGGAACTAATCACCTGAAAGCCTAGAAGAGCCTTTCCATTGAGAAACCACTTGACAAAACATTATTCACTAAGAAGTGTTGTCATTCAATCTGTCTGTTGCACAATGGCTTCTATAAAACGTTATTGATATTTGATAATCTACTACGCTACGTAGCCATAAGACTAGATCTGCTATAAGTAATACATATATGTGCACACACACACACACACACACACACACACACACATATATATATATGTATATATATATAGGGATATTACTATACTTGCACAGTCGGGAAGATTAGTCCCTGCTTTATCCTAACGTATTCTTGGGTTCCCTTTATCGATTTTTTAAAATCTGGAAATAAATTAGAGATTTCAATTTTTGAAGCCCCACCCCTATCGTAAATACAATCTAATATCTACCGAGTAAGTAAGCTGTCCGGCCCTAGTCGAGGGAAACCTGACGGCTCCCGTTATAATAGCTACTACACCAATGACTAGGAGAAGATGCAACTCCTTCCCCTTGAATTCAACACTTTACCTTGATCTATACCGCCTATGCAGAGTGTTAAGTAAGGCGGCATCAAGTGCAATTTTTTGAGTCTTTTGAATGACTTGACCTGGGATTGAACGCCGTTCTCCTGGATCATTGGGAACACTTTAACCATCAAGCTAATGACTTTTGTAAAAGTAACTGATCAATCCGAATCCCTGCCACAAGCCTGGAGCAGGTAGCAGCAGGCATGGGTCTATACAAGAACTTAGATTTGATAGAGTTCACGTGTTTTGATTAAGATAGTATCAACTCCTTATTAATTTGTAAGCCTCGGAAAAATGAAGGTCAATTCATATGGTTGCCGTCTAGAGGACTTGCCAAAAGCGATTACTGATATGATCGGATACCGAGAAAAATCCAAATAAATCTGTACTATCAGTGTGCCTTGATAATGATAAGGATCTATCTATCTATCTATGTAGAAGGTTGTAACATTACACGGCACAAACAGAAGTTTGTAACGCTACCGTGTTGAAATGGACATTTGCACCACCAGGTGTGTGGGGTTTAGGCTTATGTTACGTTGGTATTACGTTGGTTGCATTGGTATTACGTTGATTGCGTTGGTATTTCGTTGGTAGCGTTGGCGTTAGATATCTGACTCCATATTTTGGTTATATTATATCATATTATACCCCCACGTTGTCTCGTCGGTGGAATGCCTTGTCCAAGAAAGTCCCAAAGAATTATACAAAAGAAAAGACAGCAACAGATAAGAGAAGAAGACGTTTCTTTTATACTTTCCTTTATTTACTAGGTTCAACAACCATTCCATGGATGAGGGAGTTTTTCCTGAATACATTGAAATGGTTGAATCCCCCAGTTAAGGTATCAAAAATACGTTAATTAGTTTCATGTATGTAGGTGTCCGCATTTGGTATTTCGGGCTTCCATAAGGGTTAGTTTTCTATTTGGAAGTTTTGTCAAAGTCCGGTAAGAGTTAGTTTATAGTTCAGTAGTGGGTCTGGTATATTTCAGTATAATGTTGACCGAGAGAGGGCTGCTACTGGGTGAAAGGGACTAACCGACGCTACGTCCAAAGACGTATGCGTGGTGCCCAAACACGCCAGCACGAGGTTATCAATCCGCTGGTCACTGCCTGAAAGAGAAAGATAATATCGTTCCCTTTGTCAAGAGGAATGTCTTTTTTCTTTGACGCATGCGTCATCTCCTTTTCCTGATAGAGACCTCTGGGAGTTTCTGCGAATCTAATAATTTTTTTTTATTTATTCATTTATTTTATTTTTTAATTTAATTTTAAATTTTTTATTTATTTATTCGTTCCCTACAGGTGGCGAACAGGCTTATGCATGTAGCGCTACGTCTTCAGTGTCAGTCGGACCCCGGTTATAACCTGACCGTGAGAAAAAGAAGCAAATACCAAAAAATCCCGTCTTACTTCGTTAATACCAAAGCTTATTCGCTATTACAATTTTTAGTAGTCGTCGAGAAGAGAGAAACAGCATATGAAATGCGTTGCCAACTTTAGCAAGACAAAGAGAAACAAAACATCCTGAGGGATGAATAAGAGAGAGAGAGAGAGAGAGAGAGAAAGAAAGAAAGAAAGAAAGAAAGAACACACAGAACTTGAATTATCTTTCCCATTTATCTTGTAGTACTAACACGTGCTTGTTTGCTGGTTTTGTCTTCACAGCTTTGCTGGTGTTCGACAGCAATCTTTACATCGTCGCGTCTCGTAACTAACAAACTCTTTTCCTGTTTTTCTTTCCGTAAGGCATTTTCGTTTGAGTTCCTTCCAGCCAATCAGAACTCGTTGTCGATTTGCTGCCAATACGTTTCTGTTTTGAATTTGGACGTTCGCTTCTATCCCAATCTAGACTTTCCCATTCGTTTCTTCTTCCGGGGACTGAATGAAATTCTGTTCAAAATTTCCGCAACATCTGAAGAATGTTGGAGGGAAGTGCGGCCGAAAAGTTCTTGATATAACAACGAAGATGAGACCTGGAAATAGTGTAGATAATAACAGTGAGGAATTTAGACAGCTATTTAGATTAAAAAGAAAGATAATTTTAACATATAATTTAAATATATATATATATATATATATATATATATATATATATATATATATTATATAAATATAGTTTTAAATTATTCGAATTTTTTCTTAATGCAGATATTTTTGATAATGTTTATTAATGACTATCTATTAATAAAAATCTTATAAGGGTTATATATATATATATATATATATATGACAGGACTTTACACCTAATATATTCAGTCGAAGAAGATATTAAAATACTATACCAGTAATGAGGTATCGCTGAAAAGTTCTATCTCACATTTATTTGGCTGTGTGCCATGTATGCTCAGAGAATTATATAATCCACCAGGCCAGTTACCGTATGAGTATATCCGACAACACTGAATATCCTCATCACGGTAAAGTATTACACTGGAACCCGAGGAAAAATACAAGGTCCTTGTATAATGTTACTACACTTTGAAATTAATTTTTATTGAGTCGCCATAAATGTTATATAAAAGTTGGATTTCTTACTTTTCTCCTTTTGTGTATGTACGAGGGGCATACGATAGGTTTCCAGACTTTTTTGGGTATGGGCACTTTTATTGATCGTACACACATGAAACTCTAGTCTCCTTCGAAGTAATCCCCTCCGGCTTCAATGCACTTGTTGTACCGTTCCAACAACTACTGGAAGGTCCCATGGAAGACCTCTTGTGTGAGTGTGGTAATGAACTTCGTCACAGCCTCTTTCATCTCCTGAATTGTCTCATAACGACAGCCTGTGAGCTTAGGGAATAACCAAAAGTCACAAGGAGCAACGTCTGAACTATAGGGAGGCTGAGGAATTGTCTTGATTCCCATCTTGGTCAAATAGTCTGTGATAAGGATGGAGTCGTGGACTGGTGCATTGTCCTGGTGGAAATGTCACTGACCCGATTTGAAGAGTGGTGGCCTCTTCCGACGAAATCTCTTCCTGAAATCCCCTAAAAGCTCAACATAGTAACCCTACCCCTAACCCTTTGGCCAATCAACTGTGGTGTATTGACTTCCTTACTCCTGCCACACCTCTCATCATCCCTCACAGACCCCCTGCCTCCCTTGAATCTCTTATGCCACTCAAAAACTGATGCGCGATTCATGCAAGATGCTCTAAAACCAGTCTGAAGCATTTTGTACGTTTCTGTGGCATTTGTTCCAAGTTTAAAACAGAATTTTATTGCATATCATTCTTCTAAAGTGTCAGATTGCATTTTTGAAATTCATCAGCTGTGAAAATCAGGCTATAGTATGGTGTATTCCAACTGCTGCTGTAGCTGTTTATTTGAACCTGAAATCATACAAATCGACCAGTCATCTCATAAGATGTATAGCAATAACATACTGAATTTTCAAAATCTACGACAATTTTAAATGCCCATACGAAAAAAGTCTGGAAACTTATCGTATGCACCTCGTATATATACCTTGGATGGCTAGAAAAGGAAGATGCTCATAATTCTCGATGGAAGACAGTTAATTATCAGCACACACGCTCTCCCCGGGACAATTTCGCTTTGACGCCTGTCCCAGATCTTTACCACATTGTCTCGCTTTCGCTGCAGTACTATAACAGAAAGGTATTTGTAATTAACAATTGCATTATTATCTAATCGCATGAATTTTAACAATTGGTAACAAAACAAAATACGCGCTTAGCGTAACGGTTTTCATCATAGAAAAAAGAAAGAGCAATCCGAGTCGAAATCTTGCACAAATGTCACACAATAACCATGACCATGATTAACTATACAAATACATAATACATAATACATATCCATACAGAATCATAACGACACAATAATAAATACGACGAGCGACACAGTCTTTTAGAAAAATATACCTCTCACTTTATTTGAAAGGTTGCGTGTGACAGGGAGTTGGAGACCGAACAGAACTGCAACATATTGACCCCCACTCTTATGGCCATCAGCGTTGTGTCTTAGGAGGTGCCCGTGGTGTAATTGTTATCGTCGTAGGAAATGGACACGGCGACACGAGTTCAAATCCTCGACGAGACTGATTGCATTTCACATAGCACTAATACCCTTGGGAAAGGTATAAATCTAATTATTCTCCCTCCAGCTATGGGCAAATAGTAGAGCAGACTGGGTTCTTCAGCCTTGGTGAGGCAACTAGTCTAGGAGAAGGAAAACTCTGAATTCAAAACTGTTAAACTCCGCTTAAAAATTGACCTTGTGTCATATCCTGCCTGAGCGCAGGGGTTGCATAAATAGAATCAGCGTTGTGTTTTTCTCGTTCTCCAGGGTTGCTCAACCGGAGGCCCGGGAGCCAAGATTTCTGCTGAGTGTTGGCTTTCTCTACCGCATCTTGTCACCAACGAGTCTGGCCTCCAAACTAACTGACTTCCTGTCTTCACCGAGTTATATAATAGTTCAATCGCCCACTCAATATCTTTGGAATGGCATGTTTGATCGTCATCAAGCGGAAATAACTGTTATGCAGTTCACAGGTCACTCTCTTCCGGAGCATCAGTCTATGACTGTACAATGGAACTTGTCCCATATTGTCAGCCAAGCCCGCCTACGCGATTTCTTCCCATAACTACCATCGGAATGTGTCACTTCCGCCGTCTTTGGAATGGCATGTTTGGCCGGGTCGAAGGTCAATATACAACACAAAGCTATTTGTTTCAATTCTCGTTAATACTCTTGAGAAAGTCATGGATCACTCTGATTTTCTCCTTGCTATGGATAAATAGTAGGTCAGATTGGGTTCTTTAGTCTTGGTTGGGTAACAGATCTGAGAGAAGGAAAACAAAGTTGTAACCAGCTTATCTCCACTTGAAAATTTACCTTGTTTCATATCCCGCCTGTTGCAGAGGGGTTGAGTAAATACATCGTTAACAAAACATTTAAAAATAATTTTAAAAAAATGCATGTATTATATTTCAACACTCAGATATATTAATGCAGTTAAAGAGGAAGGTCCATAAATAACTAAATTCATTAAAAAGTCCTTAAGATTTTCTATTGCTTAAATTATGGAATATGATTATAATTGTTTACTTATTAGAGTTTTTCACATCAGCGTTAGCTGATGGTTTTTCGCTGGAGTTTGAGTGACAGCAAGTCTCCTTAAGTCACCAGGACTCTTCTCAGTATTCTGGCTGTTCTCAATAATGTAGTAGTTTGGATGGTCTCCACTCGTCCGCCAACTTCCAAGTCCTCCAGTCCCTTTAGTAATCCTTAAGTTACTGTTCCAAACGCACCAATTACAACTGGTATAATTGTCACCAGCATGTTCCATAGTTTTTTCAATTCCCTAGCAAGGTCGAGGTACTTATTCGTCTTTTCGTATTCTTTTAGTTTTATTCTGCGGTCAGCCGGGACAGCAAAGTCGACAAGTTTGCAAGTTCTCTTTTAATTTGTTGATTATTATTAGGTCTGGACTTATGGCCGAGATAAGGTGAAGTGTGTGTATTATTATTATTATTATTATTATTATTATTATTATTTCTCTTCTGAAGTCTCTAGGACTTTACTCAGTAATCTGGCCGATCTAAAAAATGCTGTTGTTTGAATAGTCTCCACTTGTCCTCAAGAAAATTCTCAGAGAATTTTGTGCGTCTAGTATGGATTCTGGTTTGTAAATATACCGTATAATTATTAGTGTTGGATAGGAATACCTGAAACCATTTAATCAACTCTAACAACACTTTTAAGAATAAAGTTACTTAAAAACTATTCTTTTACAAATCATATAAAAAAGGTTTGGCTTTAAATAACTTACAAGAATTCATATGCCATAAAACATCAACACCCTACCAACCAACCAACCTTTTACATATTTGGTTTTGAAAAATAATTAAAAGTTTAATTATTGATATCTACTTAAATGTGAATAATCATTTTTGTAAGACAGTTTGTTATTTCTTTCGATGTTTAGAAAATTCAAATTCAAATACTATTCAATTAATTACGTGTAGCATCAACAATAATTTGCCCTTGATTATTGGTTATAGTTTCTTGCTGCAAAACAATTTTCCAATAATTGTTCATTGCTAGAGACACGCAATCGAAGAGTGATCTTCAATCAGTGAGAGACAAAATATTTTTCTATAAAGACCTTTCTCAAGATTTAATAAATATGCATTTCAAAATATAAAACTCTCCGTGGAATCATTTGGCTGTTTATAGAGAACAGACAAACACTTCCCAATTATTTTACATAGATTCTTTATTTTTTTCTTGTTTCAAATTACGTAATTAGTTTTTGCGAGTTTTAACACCTTTTTAATTTTAAGGAAAAACAAGGATTTTTATTTGCAGACATCAGAGATCTTGTATTTGGTTTAGGGATTTGTTCAAATATGTTAATGAAGAAATTGAATGAAAAAAGCGGGTAGAGAGAGAGAGAGAGAGAGAGAGAGAGAGAGAGAAGTTACTGGGCTGAGAGACACAAAACTTTAACGCAATACTTGAAGGAGAAAACAGAGCTAGTACAACCCCAGGACAAAACAGCCGAACAAACTAATTTCGGCTCTCTTTTAGCTGTAAGCAGCTTCCCTTTTTAGAATGAAAGTGCGAACAAATACCTCCTTGCCACTTTAGAAAAAATCTTTTTTTAAACTCTTGAAATTATTTTTAGATTACTAACACTTTTTTAGACTTACGATCAAGTTACGTTTAAAGCACCGGTTCCCGTGAGATCATCGATGTTAAGCAACAATAAGCCTGTTCAATACTTAGATTGGTGATCACTTAAGCAACAGCAGGTACTGTAAGGAACATGTGGTCAGTGTGCAATATGTAAGTAAACCCTAATAAATAACATTTCAAGCTTAAGAATTACAGTTACTTACAAATCATAGTCGAGTTCCCTTGAAAATATCGGTCCCTATTAGATCACCGTAGTTGAGCAACAATAAGGCTATTCAACACTTACGTGGGTAACCACTAACCATAGTAAACCATGACTAATGAATGTGTTTGTCCAGTCAAATCTTGTTGGTTAATCTGAAAAAGGTTAAAAACTTGAGTCTTGTTTTATTCGTTGGATAATTTTATTTATTTCTCAACTACACACATAGACTTCCGGTTAAGTAACACTGAAAGCACAGGTTCTTGCAAGATCACCTATGTTAAGCAATATATATATATATATATATATATATACACACTTTATATAATATATAATTCAAATATAACATTAATTCCTCCATTTAAATATAAAATATGATTCTATTTCCTGCCTACGAGGTTAACGTTATGTGGATTCATAACACCGACTTGGGAAGACGTAGCCTCGGAGGTGACCGTGTCCTCTGTAGGGAATACGTACCTTCAAGACACATTAGGTTAAGTGGTCACGCATTGTCACCATGGCTAGTTAATTCAGCATCGCTTATGTGTGATATGAACCGGTGGCCCAGTGGTAGAGTTTTGGCTTCTGCGTTCTATGGTGGAGATCACGGTATTTACTGCTGATGAAGCCCAATAAGGTCGGAACAGCTGTTCTGTATGTCACGTGTAGGTGTGCACTGGATTTTCTTGTTATGATTATATATATATATATATATATATATATATATATATATTTTGGATTTCAAGTATGATTCTTTATATAAATTTGTTAAAGACGACAAGGTGTACTTAAAGAAATAACGCCAATTCAATTAAAACTTTAAAAAAAAAATAATATACTTACATGTAAAGCCATTGAAATCGACGCATTTAAATTGAATGTTTTTTTTTTTTGTAATATTTCAAGGAATACTTTTCTCTTTGCTTGAAAATAAAAACAAAAATAAAACTAGTGTGCCGTCATCAAATGGAAATAAGTCCGAATTGAGTTGTTGATACGCGTTCCTTTCTAATTTGTAGTTTAAAAAAATCTAGCACTTAAGTCGTTAATATATATCTAATTCTGATTGGTTTATCTTTATAAAGGTGGGAAATCTCACTTTGACGTCCAGGTCACTCGGAGATGTTTGTAACGAAAGTGCTTGAATCTCTGAAAGGAAATGTTATCATTCTATGTCTATATTAAGTCGGTGTTGTAATTTACTAAGCTTTATTGCTTAGATGTGGCATAAGGCCGTAATAATGGGGCACTCAATGAGACTAGAACTTACTCGTGAAGGCTTTCTAGTTTAGCTTGCTAACCATTACATCACCTGAGGTGCCCATATTAAGTCGGTGTTTGTATGAGAGTAATTTTTGAATGTACTTTGTTTATTTGGATTGTCGCATATTTATTCCGTGAGGTATATTGGGTTATTCCTTTAAAACGAATCGGTACCCCTTTAATAGGCCCAGATCTGAATTACGTCCATGATTGTGTGCAATTTGTGAATCCATTTAATTTCTTTTTTTCAACGTGTGTACACAGAACAGAACCCTGTATCTATTACGATGCATTTAAAACTGTTCAGAGTGTGTCCGAACAGATTAAAGTGTTTGACCACAGAGGAGAATGCGGATTTTTCTTTGATGGTGAGTTTGTGCTTTCTGAAATTTTGGCGAAAACAGGAGTTTGTTTCCCCTCTATTGTCGAATTTAAAGCAGAAAATGTAGTATATTACGTCGGGGCTATCGTTAAAAAAAATTAAAGGGTTGGATTTTGATATAGGTCTTGGCTATAGAAAAGAGGAATGTTAATCTAGGTGTTCGCAGACTAAATAAAAGGATTTATGGTACGTGTAGTTATGCTGATGTGAGAGAATTATGGAAGTTTTTTCCAGATGAAGTTTAAAGTAAAAATAAATTGGGTGGTTGTTGTTTAGAGTTGATGTGTGCTAATATAGAATAGAGAGTTGATTTTGGAGTCTGTTTTGAGGTTTTGGAAATCTTTTATTAGTGTCTGAGTGAGATGATGTTTTATGATCAAAATCAGAGACTGTGGGGATCAGTTTATTAGGCTTTTTGATTTTATATTGTAAAAGTATGTATGTTCAGGTTTGAGACATTTTTAGTAGCCTCTGTAACAATAGCAACTAGAGGCAAAAAAAAAAAAAAAGAGGTTTAAGGTTCGACTGGTGAAGAAGTTGTCAATTCGCAATGGGTCTTTGTTCCTTCTTTAAACCCTTCTTTGACCCTTCTTTGACCGTGAAACTAAAAACAAAATAGAAAAAATCTTCTGTAATCCCTTTCACACAAATCAATAATTCAGTCAAATACAAATACAGTGTGTGAGTCTTACCTCTGTTCGCCTCAAAGAATGCCCCCACCTCGCAAAGTCTAGAATCGCAGCAGTCAGGCAACACGTGTGTTCTGCTCGGAGAAATGTAATAAAAAATGCTCGACCCTTCTAAACGGTGTCACGTGTGTTGTGACGTTACCCCCCCCCTCGCCCCCGCCATACGTCAACCTTCTCGAACCATTTCGCTTCTTTACAGCCGGTGATCAACTAGTGGTTCCGAGGGGGGTAACGCACATTTCTGCCACTATAAGAATACGATCGAGGGGACAGGAGAAAATAAAACAAACGAACAAACACGAACAAAACGCTTGGGGTTACTCAAGAGCAGAAGGAGTTATGCAACACTACATTTCCGATAGCATATATGGACTAACGCTAGCATGGATTACTAGCGAAAATTCCACAAAGCAACTGGAATGCCGACATCTCTTGACTCGATCTTCTCTCACTGCGTCAGCTCCTTTGTCCAACCAACTCTCTTCTCGTGTCCCGTTACCTCTTCCGGCCACGCCCAGATTTCAAGTCCAAAAACCCTTTGTCTGGTTTCGCGCCAAAACAGACAAAGGAATCGTCTGCTTGGCGGGCCACCTATATAGTGTTACAGTGTGACTGGTCGGTGTACAATGTAAATATGTCCCCAACTCTGGCTTGTACCGGGGTATTTGTTGCACGCCCTACCTTACGGGCAAGTGTGGCACTAGACCTTTTTTTCGGTGGGTCCGGGCGCAGGGCCGTAGCCCACGCGCGCTCGGCATTTCCCAAAAATGCCTACGGCCCCCTCGGCATTCCCCTTATTAGGGGCGCCTCAGGCGTTGGGCGATTAACCCAACCTCCTCGAAGGGAGTAATAGCCTGGGGGGAAGGCCCCCTGAGGCGGAAGGAAATCCCCAGGCACCGAGACACAACTCTGGCTTGTACCAAACAGGGGGGATAGCTCCCTCATTTACAGCCTGTTTTATGGAATAATTGCTATAGATAAGTCGTTAAGCAAATAAATTTTTATTGCATTGATATTTGATGGGGTTCGAGCATATAAACTAAATACGTTAGCAAGAGTTGCATAAAATGGACTTTTTAAAGATTAAGTGGGTAACAGCAATTAAGAATTTTGGTATCTTTGGTTGTCACTTGGCTAAAGGTGTAAAGAGGTGGAGATTTAGTTGTTCTGAATACGTACAATTGCATTGAGGAATGAGATGGAAATATTAGTCTGGTTGGTTCGACTGGGTTTTATGGCAAATCAACCGTTGTTGCCAAATCCTGTTTTTACATTTATGAACGAGCCTCATTCTTTTGTACTCAGTTAAATGGTTTCTGACACGAATATTTCTATTTACAATTAATCATATGTTTGTACAGTTAAATGGTTTGGTTTGGTTTGTTTGGTTTTATGGCATATCAACCTTTGTAGGTTATTTAACGCCAAATCCATTTTTATGTAAATAATCAGTTCTATTAAAAACAGTTCAGTTTAGCATAAGTACACAGTTTAATTGTCAAAAACATTTCCATTTCAAACTGTTCAAGCAGTTATATGTAATAATTCAGTTAAGTGTAAATACAGTTTTAATGTCGAAAAACAGTTCAATTTGAAATAATTCAGTTAAGCATAAGCACGCAGTTTAAGTGTAAGTACGGTTTAACTGTCAAAAACGTTTCTATTTCAAGCTATTCAGTTTACTCAATTCATATTAGCATAAGTATGTTGTTAGTTCTATTTAACCCATAGATAGGGCCCTATCAGGTGCTACCACTCCGGGCCAGAGTGGACCTAAGAGCGATGGCAATGAAGGGGTACTCCGCATACCCCAAAGCTCCAGCACTGCTGGAACCTCACCATCAGATTGTTTAGTGTCATATCCAGGATACTCGTTAGGTGGGGTCTTACCCCTCTGCAGAGGTGCAGTCAGTGTATTCTACAGCCCCAGCTGACTGGGCAATACAGTTAAATGGTTTCAAGTATTGCTATGTAACAGTAACAATGTAACATCAGTTATTTGTTTGTACACATTTAGATAGATATACATATATGATTTGTAAGGGAATAGTTTCTAGGTAATTTTCTTTTTAAATGTGTTTGAACTAATTTGTTTGCCTTATATTGTTGTTGTCTTTCCACACAGTTAAATGGTTTCAATAATTGCTAACACTTACAATTCTATTCAATATTTATTATTTGTTTGCACACGGTGAAGTGGTTCCAAGTATTGCTATTTAACACTAATAATTCAATTTAACATCAGTCATTTGTTTATACATTCAAATGATCAAACAGTTTTATTTCTAACAATTCAATTTAACATAAGTTATTCGTTTAAACTCAGTTTAAATGTCAAGCTGTCTTATTTGACCCATAGATGGGACCCTATTAGGTGCAACCACTCCGGGCCTGAGTCGACCAGGGAGCAATGGAAATGAAGGGTACTTCACATTCCACAAAACTTTAGCTTTACTGGAGCCTCACGATCAGATTGCTTCGTGTCATATCCAAGACGCTTGTTGGGTGGGGGTTTTACCCGTCAGCAGTGGAATAGTGGTTATATTCTATCACCTCAGCCTATTGGACAGGGAAATATTAGGGGTCTAATGTGAACTTGATGGTGTCGTGGTTGTTTATGCATTTGTAAATATCTAATAGATTGTTAGTTCGTGTGTCCATATAAAGAAAATATTATCTATATATCTGCAGTAACATAGGGTGTCTCATCATACATGGGACACATGTGAATGCTAATAAGTCTAATAATAATAATGCTGTGTTCTTTTTTGTTTCAGATTTGAAAAAATATTTACTATAACAACTATTAATCATCGATCACATTGCCTTTGACAAGAGAGGGAAAATATTTTGTGTCACGACTAATTTGGACACAAAATCATTCAAAACTGTCTCAAAATAGATGCAATTCATTGATATGTGCAATAGGACTGTTACCTACCCATTGATGGACTCTTCCAAATCATATATTAATCGAGAGCCAAGTTCTCTTGTCGGGAGATTGGATAGAAACTGGATATTCGACTGACAAGTAAGCCTAGCTTACGCCACAACTTTTCTCTGTATTTTGTTACTTCAATATATTCGTAAACTTATACCGTGTTCCGAGTTATCTTTTCGTGGTTCCAAACTGGGTTCATATCAATATGATAATTATTACTGAGTCAAGAAACTCAAAAAAATGTTTGCATGTCCTGTTACGACCCTCCCCCACCTGAATCTCTCGTGTTTGATTTTTTTTTTCTATCTCACACCTGCACATACTCTTCTCACTCGGGGGAAGGAGGAGACGGAGAGAGCCGGAGTGTCCCGAGTGGAAGCGAAGACGGAGAGAACCGGAAGTTGGGCACCAGCATAAAAACAAATTGCAACAAGGTTTGTGTGGCCACAAATCAGTCTAGATTGAACTATCTTCTGCGGTCGGTTCCCACTTAAAGAGAAAGATTTTTAACCTCTGAAAAGGGAAGATAGTGGTTGGAACTTTCTTTTTGCCTTATCTGTCTTTTAGTTGGTTTCCGCGATTTTTGCTCTTCCTCCGTTGATGTTGAATTGTTACTTTTCTGATTTTCTTTGGGATGATTGTGTCCCAGGCGGAGCGTTTGTCAGTGCTGAAGTGAAATGATCTACAAGTTAATTCGTTTTGTTGCGGTGTGTTGGGTCTGTTGTTCCTTCGACTGGTGTTCACGGCGGAGTGACGACCCGTAAAATCTTTTTGTTCGTCCGAGCTGATACCACCATGGTGGTTGTTTTTCCCCTGCAAGGACTAGGTATGTCACTCTCTCCATCAAGAACGGAAAGGTCGTAATAGCCCTAAAAGCTGATATAATTACAATTAAAAAAAAAATTAATTTGATGTCTTTAGCTCAAAGAATGCATGTTTTACAGGACGTGTTCCAAATGACCGCCATTACAGGCGCCTCTGGTGGTGTAATGGTTAGCAAGCTCGGCTAGCAAACCTACACGAGTGAGTTCGAGTCTCATTGGGTGCCCCTTTCATATGGCCTTGTGCCACATCTAAGCAAAAAGCTTAGTAAATTTCCAAATGACCGCCATTACGCTTGTTTCATTATTATACTAATGGGTTGCATCTATTTGGAGTATGATAGTTTTTTTTAGAGTAATTGTGAAGCTGTTTATTTTCTTATTTGTGCATGAATATAATGGCATCAATAGATGCAAATTTTGTCCCCATAGCAGTTCCTCTTATTTGCAGATAACGTTTGCCGTGGAATTGAAAGTTGTGCGTCAGAATGAATTTTATGATGTTCCATATGTTCTATACTTGTTTATTTTGAAAATTTCTTCTGGGGAGGAATTTTCCCTTTTTATGTGAGATGTTAATAGATAAAAAAAGAGACATCCATGGTAACAAGGAATGCTTCATTTGGGAGTTCTCTTGTTGGTAGTCATATTTTTAGGAAGTGTGCTTTGTCTCTAATGTATCCAGCAAGGGTAGATAGCAAAGAGCTGAAGATGTGACCGACATATCTAGACACTGATGTGTGTGTATATATATATATATATATATATATATATATATATTTATGGAATGGTTTCAAGATTTATGTGGGCGTATTTTGGGATGAAAATATGTCGGAAATACTTCAAGGAACGCTTCCAAGAAAGATGATTTTTGGAAAAGAACTAGAAAATAACCCCCAGCCAGCTGATCAACTTGCCGAATGGTTCAATAGTTAACACTGAATAAAATTGATTTAGCGAGTCGAGTTCAAATTCGAGTCGAAACTGCGTTCAATATGCATTAACTCCAAAGGAAAAGGCATAAACCCACCCAGGTGCCCGTGATGTAATGGTTATCGTCGTAGGAAATGGACACGGCGACATGAGTTCAAATCCTGGACGAGACTGATTGCATTTCACATAGCACTAATACTCTTGGGAAAGGTATGGATCCAATTATTCTCCCTCCAGCTATGGGTAAATAGTAGGGCAGCCTACGTTCTCCAGCCTTGGTGAGGCAACTAGTCTAGGAGAAGGAAAACTCTGAATTCAAACCTGTTAAACTCCGCTTAAAAATTGACCTTGTGTCATATCCTGCCCGAGCGGAGGGGTTGGGTAAATATGATAAACCTACCTCTTATACACCTAGTCATGAATATGATAGTATTGTAAAGTAGAAATCTTGTCTTGATAAGCAGCCAGTCTAGATGAAAGACAACGCATAAAAAAAAAAAAAGATCGAGTGCATTTCGCGAAGGCAGAGTCCGACTATTGACTGGAAGCTGACAAGTCGCAATTAACTTATGCAGCCTCAACTGTCATGTGAAAAGCGGTTTTGGTTGAACACATAACTCCAACAATGCAAGCCCTGTCGGCCGGTGGGGCTTAGAATACGGTGACACTATCCCCTGCAGATAAGTAAGACCCTTCCAATAAAAAAATGAGAGAGATCTTGGAATGACACTAAACTACATTTGATGGTGAGGCTCTAATTCTGTAAATCCGGAGAGTGTGGAGCATTCTTTCATTGCAAATGCTCCCATGTAAACTCTGACTCGGAGAGAAAATACCTTTTATGGCCCCATCTATTGTTAAAATAGATCTGTTTAAAAAGGAGGGCGGCCTCGGGGCGTATTGGCCAAAGTACTGGATTGTGGCCTCGAAGTGTGCGAGTTCGAGCTCCAGTTACGTTATTACGTTCACTTTTGGACTAATACCCTTGGGAAAAGTGTTGAATCTCTCATCTCCCATCTATTGGTTAAATAATATCACTTCTGTTCTGCAGGAATGGCTTTGGCATTAAATAACCCTCAAAGGTTGATAGGCTGTTAAACAAAGGACCCAAACCTGTTTAAAAATTATTTTTATTTGATAAAAAAACAAAAAAACAAAAACAAATTAAGAAACAACAACACAAAAAATGTAAATATGAAAAGAGTATGAACGTTGTTTCCTATTTTTTAAGCAAAAAATAAAACAAAATAAACAAAAAATAAAATAAAATGAAATAATTAAATTAAAAAAAAATATACCGTTGAAAGGAATGAATTGATTAATCAATCAATTCAATTTACCTTAGATCCTTAATGGTGTTTATGAATATCAGCAGATATGGAGGGGACGCCTGGAAGTCGAAAAACGGGACCGGCTATCCAAGTTTTTACACTCTTTAGAAATAAAATATAGAATGCCAGTCAAGGCAATTAAATCGCAAATTGCACCTGGTGTCTACTTTAATTATACTGAGTCTTCTAGAGAAATAAAAACAAATTATGATATAAAAAACATAAATATTCAATTGAAAAAATCACTATATTAAAAAAAAGACGTTTCTTTAATTATCGCAGCTTTTATCTTGTCTTTTTATTGTCATACTGCGAGTTCGTCTGGATAACTTTTCAGACAGCTGGGTGGAGGTGTTGAATACACAGACTGCTTCTCTGCAGAGGAATAAGACTCCCCCAACGAGTGTCCTGTTGTGACATCAAACAATCTGATGGTGCGGCTTCTATAATGTTGGAACTTTGATGAATGCAGAGTACCCCTTCATTGCCATTGCTCTCAGATCCACTCAGACCTAGAGTGGCAGCACCTGACAGGGCCCTATCTATGGGTCAGATAGATCTGTTTAGCGTTTAAACTTCCCTAGAAATCAGCCGCCTGTTTTCTTTCTAACCTCGACTCTCCATCAGCCGCTCAATCACATTACAATCCCCGACATAGTAAATCAGAGGGTTCAAATCAGAATAGCATAGAGGTCACGTTAGGGGTGACATATGTCAATATACGCTTGGTTTGGTTTTATGGCATATCAACCTTTGTTGGTTATTTAACGCCAAATCCATTTTTATATAAATAATCTGTTCTATTTCAAATTCAGTTTAGCATGAGTACACAGTTAAATTGTCAAAAACATTTCTATTTCAAACTATTCAGTTTATTCAAGCAGTTATATATAACAATTCAGTTTAGTGTAAGTACAGTTTTAATGTCAAGAACAGTCCAATTTCAAATAATTCAGTTTAGCATAAGCATGCAGTTTAAATGTAAGTACAGTTTAATTGTGAAAAACATTTCTATTTCGAGCTATTTAGTTTAGTCAAGCAGTTCTAATTCAGTTAATTCAGTTTAGTATAAGTACAGATTTTGTTTACACACAGTTAAATGTCAAAACATTTCTATGTTAAACAATTCGATTTAGTGTAAATACAGTGTCAATGTCAAAAAACAGTTCTATCTAAAATAATTCAGTTTAGCATAAGCACGCAGTTTAAATGTAAGTATGGTTTAATTGTCAAAAACATTTCTATTTCAAGCTATTTAGTTTAATCAAACAATCCAGTTTAGCATAAGCATGCCCTGAGTTCTATTTAACCCATAGATAAGGCCCTATCAGGTGATACCACTCTGGGCCAGAGTGGACCTGGGAGCAATAGCAACAAAGGGGAACTCCGCATTCCCCAAGGCTCCAGCATCACTGGAATCTCACCATCAGATTGTTTAGTGTCATATCTAGGACATTCGTTGAGGGGTCTTACCCCTCTGCAGAGGTATAGTCGGTGTATTCTATAGCCCCAGCCGACTGGGCAAGCCAGTATACACTTCGATCGGATCATACGTTCTTGCCGGGTCTTGCAGAACATACTCCTCTCTCTGTCTCTGTCTCTCTTTCTCTCTCTTTACAATTTAGAACTCATGCCTTATACCCTTCTGATTGGTTGGTTTGGTTTGTTGGGTTTTATGGCATATCAACCTTTGTTGGTTATTTAACGCCAAATCCATTTTTATGTGAATAATCTGTTCTATTTAAAACAATTCACTTTAGCATAAGTACACAGTTTAATTGTCAAAACATTTCCATTTCAAACTATTCAAGCAGTTGTATGTAACAATTCGGTTAAGTGTAAATACAGTTTTAATGTCGAAAAACAGTTCTATTTCAAATAATTCAGTTAAGAATAAGCACGCAGTTTAAATGTAAGTACGGTTTAATTGTAAAAGTTATGTCTATTTCAAACTATTCAGTTTTACTCAAACAATTCAGTTTAGCATAAGTATGCTGTTAATTCTATTTAACCCATAGATAGGACCCTTATCAGGTGCTACCACTCCGGACCAGAGTGGACCTGGGAGCGATGGCAATGAAGGGGTACTCTGCACTCCCCAAAGCTCCAGCATTGCTGGAACCTCACCATCAGATTGTTTAGTGTCATATCCAGGACACTCGTTGGGGGGGGGGTCTTACCCCTCTGCAGAGAAGCAGTCGGTGTATTCTACAGCCCCAGCCGACTGGGCATATACCCTTCTGAATCAGAAACCTGTACCCTTTGTTGAATAGTATTTACCCAAATTCGCTCCATTTTCATCAGGAAGTATCATATCATTTCATTGATAAAAGTCTTTATATAAATGAAATAGTAAATATCAGGGGTAGACATTTTCAAAAGCAAATGTCTGTTTACAAGTTGTAAGGGTTTATTATAATTGATAAATATTCACCGAGTGATGTATAATACAATTAAAATAGGTAAAACGTTAAATTCAAAATTTTGAACTGAATAATTTTACAGGAGAAACAATGCGTAACTTGCCAATATATATATATATATATATATATATATATATATATATATATATATATATATATATATATATATATCCCATCTCAACATTTTTTCATCAGTTCAATGATTCTGCTTACTTTGACATGTTGGCCCATCAAGTGTTGGTTGGGCAGTTGAATTCCAAGATCACTTGCCCTAACAAGAGAAGGAAGCACAGTCTATTCTATTTACCCGTTAGCTGAAGAAAAAGACGGATTCATGTATTTCTCAAGGGCACTTGTTTGAAGTGAAAAGCAAACAGCCTTGACTAGAATTTACCCTCGGGTCGCCGATTCCATTTTCTTTGTCGATAACCCTCCTCATATTCATTTGTGTCCAGGAATTCGTATTCCACTTGTTAAATCTATCTTTTCATGTGAAGCATTTGAATTTTTCAGTTAACTCTTGACTGACTGTAAATGATTTCGGAAATATTTACCCAAGTCCCATCAAAATTTGAGAATGAAAACGAAAATACGTGGTTTATTTAAAATTGTAAACTGCTGTCTTACTTCTAAATACTTTTCCACACCAGTATTAGCTGATGGTCTTTCATTGGATTCTGAGTGACAGCTAGTCTCCTCAAATCTCCTGGACTCTTCTCCATATCTGATCTTTGTGATGCTGTATTTTGGATGTTCTTGGCTCTTCCTCTAATTTCGGACTTTTCCAGGCTTCTTTGGGGATCATTCAAAGTGTATCTATTACGATCGGTATCACCGTCACCTTCATGTTTCATGGCTTTATTATTATTGTTGTCATTATTTTTATCATTTTTTCAGTGAGTTTTTCTAACAAGTTTTAGCTGGTAGTCTCTCATTGGAGTCTGAGTGACATCAACTTTCTCAAGCATACTTCTATGCGATCTAATCGATCTTAAAAATGCTGTGGTCTGGATGGTCTTGATTCGTTCTCCGATTTCCACTTCCGCCAGTCTTTTTTCCAAGCCTTTCGGAACTGTTCCATGTGTTGTACAGCCATAATCATAATCAATCACAACAGTAATACAAATACATATTCAAATACAGTCAAATACAAATGCAGGCGGACTCTGTTGTTCAGGTACGAACGGTTTATAAACTTCTGACTTCGGTTCACAAGGAAAGAGACACAACTCTTAATATGCTGACCATACTATCTGACCCTACAAACGCGCTCCGCATCTTGTGATGTTTAAGATCTTAGTTTGCGATGTTTAAGATCTTAGTCGCTACATGCCTCCACGGTAGAGAACTCAATTCTCTATGTCCCAATGGCAGAGAACTCATGTATCTGCCTTCATGGAAGAAACTCAACTCTCTGCTTGCATGGTCCAATGTCAACCTTCAACTGACTCTTTTTCAAAAACCTCAAATTCTCAGCCCATCTCTTCTGGGCATGACATCATCCACACTCCCGTCCCATTTCCTGTCTTGGTTTTATTATAACAATGGTGATTATCATATCCTTTGGGCGTGAGCTTAAAACTGTACCCAACGACTGTGCACCTGAACTAAGAGCCGGATTGTTCAAAGCCCAACTAAACTGAATGATAAAATATAATTAATGAAAAATGATTAAAATAAAAAAAATCATTCCTTAATTAAATAACTTTTGTGGGAGCCTTACCCATCTTACCATAATGGACTCTTCTCACCGTTATTAGTACTGAGAGATTTCTCTGCCAGAGGGGCAGATCAATCTCGATCTGAACCTCTCCAGGTGTCGGGTAGCGCTTCGGCCGGCCGTGTTATCTGCGGCACGGATCTGGCCGGGTGTGTCTCGGTACCTGGAGATTTCCTTCGGCCTCAGGGGGCCTTCCCCCCAGGCTTTTACCCCCTTTCGAGGGGGGTTGGGTTCATTGCCCGGCGCCTGAGGCGCCCCTAACAAGGGGAATGCCGAAGGGGCTGAGGGTATTTTTGACAAACTCCGGGCGCGTGTGGGCTACGGCCCTGCGCCCGGTCCCACCCAAAAAAGGCCTTGTGCCATATATGCCCGTAAGGTGGGGCGTGCATTAAATACCGCAGATCAATCTCGGTCTGAACCTCTCCAGTTGCCGGGTAGCGCTTCGGCCGGCCGTGTTATCTGCGGCACGGATCTGGCCGAGTGTGTCTCGGTACCTGGAGTTTTCCTTCGGCCTCAGGGGGCCTTCCCCTCAGGTTTTTACCTCCTTCGGGAGGGTTGGGTTAATCGCCCGGCGCCTGAGGCGCCCCTAATCAGGGGAATGCCGACGGGGCCGTAGGCATTTTTGGCAAATGCCGGGCGCGTGTGGGCTACGGCCCTGCGCCCGGACCCACCATAAAAAAGGCCTTGTGCCACACTTGCCCGTTGGGTGGGGCGGTCAACAAATACCGCAGATCAATATCGGTGTTATCCGAACAGTACGAGACTTCTTACCTTTTCTATGTAACTCTATCTCTGTTGTGTAATATAATCTGTTATCTAATATCCGTGTTTGCATTTTCATTAGTGACCCTTTCCGGGGCCACAACAATAACACAAGTATAACAAACACAATTTGTATCACCATCACCTTCATGTTCTATGATTTTTAAAAAATTTTCTGCAAGGTTCAACTATTTATCAATCTTTTCGCTTTATTTTGTTTTCACATTAAGGTCTTCCGGAACGTCAAAATTTACTAGACGGCAAGTTCTCTCTTTTTTTTTATTTTTCTAATTTGCAATAGGTCTGGTTTTCTGGCCAGATCTGGTGATCCGTTTTTATCTTCAAATCCCAGAGAACTTTATACATCCCGTTTTCTCAGACGGATTCTTGTTTGCGCTTATACCATTTTGTACTATAATGAAATTTCAACTCCTTGCACAGTTCTCAGTGGATCAATTTTCTCTCACTCATGCCTTGTCTTGTACTCCTTTTGCGTTATTTTTTTTTTGCAGTCACTTATTATGTGATCAACTGTTTCATCTCTTTCTCAAAGTAACCTATACTTACTATTCTATAGTGTATTATTAATTTTCGCTTTATTATAATTCGTCCTTACGGCGTTGTTTTGAGCTGCTATTAAAAGAGAATCAGTATCTATCTCGAGGTTTTCACTTTTTTTTTAGCCATGTTCAGATTTTTTTTGCGTGCAATCTTGTCAATTTGATTGCTGCTTGAATTATCGATAGAGTTGTATTTCTTCTTGTTTCTGTTTCTAGTTTTTGTTGTTTTTCTGTTTGTTCTCATGTGTAACATAACGGTACCAAATAGAAGTAATATTAATGCACTAAATAGGACGTTGTACCGTTACAAACCAAATGTATGGTTGTACTACCACGTGCTCGAACGGGTTAAAATGTTTATCGCGACATTTCAAGTTGTAGTCGGGTTTTGTTGTAACTTTGAGGTGGAAAAAAAGTTGACGAACATACAAAACTCTGTCTTAGTTCACTAGCACAAAAGTTTATTCGCTGCTATATTTTTAAGTAGCTGTCGGGAGAAAGAAATACAGTCAGAAAGTAAGTAAGTTGACTACGTTAGCTAGACAAAAAGAAACAACATATCACGAGAAGAAAGAGAGCTGAGACAGACCTTGAAATTTCTTCCTGGTTTTCTGTTATAGTTCTAACGTGCTTGTTCCGCCTTTTTCTAGTCATTTTTAATTACCATACTCATTCCCCCGTGACTAGCTGACCCACAGTGAGTGCTTTGACCTGGGTCATTCAGAGGTCAGCTAGCCGTTCCCGTAGACTCTCTGTCTGCTTTTTCTTCTTAGTTTTTTTCTTCTCTCTCTCTCTCTCTCTCTCTCTCTTTCCCCATACATTATCTTTATAGCTTGGAACTACCATATCACGGTACACATGCAGCCAGCCGAGTAAAATAATTAGGGATGCCCTGGTTAAAGATAGAAACGTATCAGCAGCGAATCGACAACAAGTTCTGATTGACTGAAGGAGATTCAAACGAGAAAACCGTTGAGTGGGCCCAGGATAGAAATCAGAAGAAGAGATAATTGGCGTCCGAACGCGACAAGATAGAGAGAGTAAGTTTAAAGGCGGCCACGACAATGTAAAGACAGTCGAAAATTGCGGACCCCATTTTGGGGTGTGCTCTGAAAAGGAATCTCATGCCCAGACGCGAAGCTGTAAGGACGGACCCCACGTGGAAGCATGAGTTAGAACTGCAATAGAAAATGTGAAAGAAAATTTAAGGTCAGTCTCTGCTCTGCTCTGCTCTCCCCACATCTTTTTTTTCCAAACTGATGCAGTTTTTATATGCTGTTTTTCTCCTCTCGACGATCATTAGAATATATGGAGGCGAATAGACTTTCTTGTTAGTGAACTAAGACGGGGGTTTATGCGTTCGTTACTTTTTCTCACAACGAGGTTATCACGAGGTCCAACTGACACTTAAGACGTTGTACTTCACTCATGGATACGTTAGAAACGTAGTAGTGGAAGCTTCCGTTTAGTAGTACAAATGTCTATTGAGTCTGCACCAGCACGAACATCCATTTAAACACGATAGTGTTGCAAGCGTCTATTTGGGCCATGTAACGATACTATAGCAATGTCGTAGTTTGGGTTTTCAACTGTTTCAGCTTCCTTATCAAGTCTTTGCAGACCATTCCAAGAGCTGCAATTACAACTGGTTTGTCTGTGTATTTGTCTCTCCATTTTCTTTGATTTACACTCTAAAGTCCACCGGGACTGCAGAGTCCATTATGTAGCATGTTTTCTTTTTTTTTTTTGTCAATTATCTGTAGGTTTGGTTTTTGGCCCGGATTAGGTGATCAGCTTATATCTCAAAATCACAGAATTTGAAATTCTTGCACAATTCCCAGTGGATCATCTTCCCAACCTAGTCTTGTTTTATACTCTTTTCCTGCTAGTTTGCTACATTCGCTTATTATAATGGTTTCGTCTCCGTCACCACATTATCTATACTTGCTATTCTGTTGCCTATTGTCCATTTTCACTTAAATATAATTGGTCCATTATTATTATTATTATTATTATTATATAAGGAAAGTAATAACTATTTCAATAGTAGCAATCGTATGATTTCATCAACTGTACCGAGTATAAAGTTAAGTGTACAATAAGCAAAAAGCTAATCTGTCATCTCTACAATCGTTTAAGCGAAGCAATGTTGTTGTCCTTTTCGAGGTAATTGAAATGCAACAATGGCAAGTCGAGTGGAAAAAGTTAAAAGCGTACCAGCGAAAGTGGTTCTGTAATCTAAGTCCGGCTTATTGAAGTATTTAGCGATTGATTTCTTTGCCGAGTATGGCAACGGGCCAATCAGTTCATCTACAGATAGACGGAGGCGGGTTTAGTGTAACGGTTATCATCGAAGGGGATGGATTCGGTGAACTTAGTTCAAATCTTGAACGAAGCTGCTTGTGTTTCACTTTGCAATAATAATACCCTTGGGAAAGGCATTAAATCATTTTTCTTCCTAGACAAGAGTAAATAGTAAGGCAGACTGGATTCTTTAATCTTGGCACAGTAACAACCTTATGTCGTATTCAGTTAATGGCGGTGGAGTTGAGTATATATATATATATATATATACTAGGCAACCTGTAAACTAGTTTGGTCCTTGTTGTAACAGCAGTCCATGATGATATTTATACATGTATTTGGTGAAGTAATTTAAAAAAAAATGACTATAAATGCGAAAGCACCCAGTAAAAACCAAAGCAATAAAAAATACAGTCTAAATTAAAATTTGTTGTCTGACTTCCCTGATCTGATTTGTGGAGGCGTGCTTAAAGCAACGCTTATTGTCTTACGGCGAACCAAGTTCAAATTCTGGTTTGGTTTCTTTGTTTAATGGCATATCAACCTTTGTAGGTTATTTAATGCCAAAACTATTCTCATAGAAGAACAGTAGTGGTACTATTTAACCCATAGCTGGGAGGATAAGGGAGTTCATACCTTTCCCAAGGGTATTTGCCCGAAAGTGTATGTAATAGCGCGACTGGAGTACGAAATCGCTTACTACGATTCCGAAGTCCATCGATTTAACCATTACTCCAAGAGGACACCTCAAATTCTCGACGAAGCTATTTGCATTTCACATGGTGATAATGCTTGTAATAAATGCATTAATCCATATCTTCTCCCCAGTTGGATAGATTGGGTTCTTTAAGCTTGGTGCTGCAACCAGTCTAGGAGAAGGAAAACTCTGAATTCAAACCAGCAGAAATCTGCTTAAAAACTGACATTGTGTCACATCTTATTTATGGTGGAGGGGTTGGGTAAATACGTTCGAATAGTATGATTAAAATATCATCGAAGTCCACCGTAATATACATTGATCATTAGATAGTTATGTTCCTATAAACTGGTAGAAAAATTCACCTACCTAGGAAGCAGTGTCTCATCAACCGAAAAAGAGATCGGCATGCGGCTAATGAAGGCATGAACAGCTATCGATAAGCCATCGAACATATGAAAATCAGACCTGACCGATAAAATGAAACGCAGTTTCTTCCAAGCAGCGGTCGTGTCGGTACTGCTGTATGGATGCACTACTTGGATGCTAACAAAATGGCTGGAGAAGAAGCTAGACAGCAATTACACAAGAATGTTGCGAGCAATATTGAATAAGTCCAGGCGGCAACACTCCACAAGGCACCAACTATACGGCCACCTGTCCCCCATAACGAAAACTATACAAGTTAGACGAATCAGACATGCAGGACACTGCTGGAGAAGCAGGGACGAGCTCATAAGTGATATACTCCTATGGACCTCCACATATGGCCGAGCAAAAGCAGGACAACCAGCTAGAACATACATACAGCAGCTATGTGAGGATACGGGATGTAGCCCTGAGGACCTGCCAGAGGTGATGAACGATAGGGAAAAGTGGCGAGAGATGGTCAGGGATATCCGTGCTAACGGCACGACATGATGATATCATACAGATAGTAAGTTTAGCCTAATTGTGACACAAGGTCAGATATATTGAATATTCAGAAAAAATGAACTTATAAGTAACGGTCTATTACTCTGGCAAGTAAATGAGGTATTGTCAACAATGATACTTACGTTGGTGATGGTGATGAACTAATCGTCAAGCAGGTAAAGTTAAACACCAAAAATACAACACACCTCTAATATATATATATATATACTTTCAAGAAAAAAACAAAATTCGGTCACATTAGGATTATAAATTCCTTTCCATCCTGCTAAGAGCATTGATATGAATCAACAACTCAAAAAAAATCTAACGGGACTTCTTCAGATCCAATGTGGAGTTGGAGTTGTTGGTTCATATCAATCGTCTTAGCAGGATGGAAATAAATATTTTCTCTGTGATATCATTTACATTGAGCTCTTTACCAGGAATATTTGAATATTCGAATTTTGAATAATTTAATTGTCCTGACGGAATTGTTCCCTACTCCGGATTTACTAGACTGATGAATACCTCATATATATATATATGTGTGAAATCAACTGATTTCAATTCTAAAAAGCGTTAACATTTGTGCAAAAAATAGGCTCGAGAAATTGTAATTTTTGTATATGATCGTGATGAACTGATCGTCTTGCTGGTAAAGTCAAACAAAAAATACAACTCCCTTCTAATATATATATATATATATATATACAGGAAATCAGTACTAAAAATTATACAAATAACGATAAAAATAGATTTTTCTCTTGTTGGTCTCACAGTTTTATTCTGTGACCGATTGAAAAAAACCTTTTAGCTTATTTCTTTTGAGTGAAAATCTAACATTTTTTCCCGCTCAGAATTCATTTAAATTGAACGAATATATTTGTTTACATTTTTATTTGTTTACATTTTTATTATGTATTCGTACATCTATTAAATTTGTCCCCTACTGATAAAAATTTTCAGTTGCAGTTGCATTTCTCTTTAACGCATAAATATATTTTCTCTCTGCATTGTGATACACTCACACATATGTCTTTTACACTCACAAAATATGTCCATTTAGATTAAGGCTAACAAAAACTGCTACATTTCATGTATAAATCTTCACTCTCTTAAAAAATATTTACGCTGTGATATATATTATCTTTTCTTACCAGAAAATACTTAGTAACTTCTGTTTCTCAACAAACTTTACGCTCACTTTAAAGAAATAAAATTAATTGTTTTCTAGATAGGTGTTTTATTCAACCATTTACATCAGTGTCCAATATATATATATATATATATATAGAGTCATGGTAGATTTGATAAATCTAACAAAATGAGAAAATTAAGTGGAAAAGTGGATAAATCGAAAGATTGACAACGTATTAAAAAAGATATTTCGTCTTTATTTCAAAAAGACATCATCAGAATGACGATTTTTTTAAAAAGTTAAACATATGAGGAAATAGGTAAATAAAAATAAAAGGAGGAAGGAGTCATAAGAAGGAAAAGAAAGAAAAGGAGAGATAGGGATATATATCAGAGTGACGGCGGCAGGGGTTATTGGTTCTGACTGTAATTCTTTTTTGGAATATCTGAGCCATGTGCACGCACACATTATATATATATATATATATAACAGTATGTAAAGAGATAACTAACGTGTGGGAACAATTTGTTCCGATAGTTACATTAAGCGAGAAACTAGCAGTCACCAAGCCTCGTTGACATGGGTTTTTGCACGTTCTCCTATCAAATATGAATAATTTTGAATAGGTTTATTTGACCCAGAGTTCAGATACTAATAGGTACCAGCTGGGTCAGAGTGAACCTGTGGGTAATAGCAACGACAGGCTACCCCACAAACCGCAGATATCAAAAACTGGAGCCTCAGCCCTAGATACAGTTTAGAGACATACCAAGAAAATCCAGTTTTTGAGAGGATCTTACTCTTCTGCTAGGAATGCTGTCGGCATATTGTAAGTGTCACCGACAGGGATGTTTGCGATGTACAGGAAATTGTGAAGAAATGTAACACTGGCATTCACCAATACGGATGGCGCTAGAGAACCAAGTGAATCTGTGCTGTCAGCATGCCCTGAGGGTGATGATCTATCTATCTATCTATCTAGCTAGCTAGCTAGCTAGCTAGCTAGCTAGCTTGCTCGCTATATCTTAAGACAGAGGAATCGGAACAGTTTTCCTCCTGTGATGGAATAAAGGATTCAGTTGAAAATTTCCAGGTTACCGACTTCTACAAAAGACATCTGAAAAATGTTGGAGAGAAGTCCGGCCGAAACGTTGTTTATATAACAACCCCGACGAGATCTGGTTATAGTGCAAATAATAACTGAGGAATTCAAACAGCTATTCATAAATTCTTTTTAATAATTTGAAGCTTCTGTCTAATGTAAATAAATATTTTTATAAAAATTTTAATGGCTATCAACATATTACAAAAATCTCATGATACTTATATACTTATATGATTGAGTGATTGAATGAGCGAGGGATTTTAATGGCATGTCAATTCGTCTAGTGTTATTTTAAGTCTAGAGTTTCATGATATATTCATATTTACATTAATCCTATTCCAATATTCCAATCTCAAGCGAAATCGCTGATATATTTATATATATATATATATAACTGGAAGAAAACCCATCAATGGTTAAATTGTCGTTATAAATTCATTTCGACGACGAATATGATCTTCATCTCTTCAGATGACATACACGTTTAATTTGAGGGTGAAAACAGCAGATATGGATTACAGTATATACATAAATCAATAAATGAATGTTCAGATGAAAAGGAAAGGGAGTCAAAATAATAAAAGTATTAAGAATATTAGGAAATCCAGAAAAAAGATGTTCCGATAGTCGACTCATCCCAAGGGGAAATATATTTCGGTTTGTTGTTGTCGGTGGACATTTGTATAATGTAAGTCTGTAAACTAAATTATCTTTTTATAAAATTTTTTACTACTTTTATCTGTGTTAAATCCCAAGGTTAATTGGGCCATCATCCTCCACCAAAAACCTTTCGGCATCTTTTAGATGCTTTTAATGAATGTACTACGTCTATTTTGTTTACATCTCATGAGTGGTGGGGTTATAGCTATCTACGCTTGCGTTAACCCAAAAATTGTCGAAAAGAACTAACAACTCTATAATTCTAAAAATTCTGAATACGAACCAATCTCCATGAATCCAAAAGCCCCCTCCACTACATAAATACACCCGCTATATCATTCTAATAATTGCTGAAATAAATGTTATTTTTTACTAATAAATTTCACCCAAAATCGATATCACGGTTTTATATTAAGGAGGGCACTCGGTAGCCCTCAATCAAGATGTTTTAAATTTACCTTAATGTCTACATTCTAATATCAGCTCGTTACGTGTATTGAGCAGTCGTTTGGGGTCCTTAGAATTAATTGTACTAATTTTTTCTTCGACACACAGGTTACATCTGCTATTGAAGCTATTTGCATTCGAAGATTGCCTGACTATTTTCCACTTTATCTGAGGGGTTAACCTCTGATCCTTAAGCTTCTAAAAATATTTTTGTTTATTCCTAAGCTGCGGACTGGAGAAAGAATGTGATTATACAGTCTCTGTTTCCTATTCCCCGCTGAAATGCCAAAGTATATTCTCTCCCCATCTTATTATGTTCCATGGTCGAAATGCACGCTTGCACGATCTCCGAGTTACATCGTCCGTCCAATATATAACGATAGCCATGCATCAAGTGCTCCCATAGATTTGTATGAAATCCCTCGTATATTCTATATACGAATTATCCACATCCATTTTCTTCGGACAACTGGATATATATATATATATATATATATATATATATAACAACTGATACATATATATATATACATGTACATATATATAAAACCACTGATATATATATATATATATATATATATATATATATATATATATATATATATATGTAGAAAAACTGATAACAACGATCCAAGTGGAAGGAATGATTTATTAACGGGTCGACACTTTCTTTTCTTCCTTCTGTCTCGTAATCTTTCTCGTTAAACAACGTACATAATTCTATACAATATTCCTAATAAGTCAAATGACGTAATTTAAACATCAAACGCTGATTTGCCAGTTAAAGGGCTAACTTTTTCTTACTATACATATTTTCCCATAGGTTTTTGTATTTCACATTTCTAATCATCCATCGTTAACTTATTATTAATATCACCCCTCATGGTCCTGATGATGGTTCATTAGAACCGAAACGCTATAGTGTCGACCCGTTAATAAATCATTCCTTCCACTTGGATCGTTGTTATCAGTTTTTCTGCATATTGTCGGATTACAATCCTTTATTTACTCTTCATATATATATATATATATATATATTGGCTGCATTTCTTCATTAATACATATTTGATTGAATATGATTTGTTATTTCCCAAACTTAACAGAATTAATTTTAAAACCAGTGCTAAAGTACTTAAATGTCTTTAGCTACTGACGTTATTTATAGAACAGATTCGAAAAGTAAACGCTATACAACACAACAGTACAGACGCTCTTCTTCTTCCAAAGTAGTAATGTACATACAAAAGTTACATCACTTTTGTAATACACCCTCCCCTGATGATGGCCCAAAGTTGGGCGGAAAGTACTCGGGAAATAACTAATTATGGAAGGTTTATCAACCGATTCCAACCGAATATCATAAGATCAATTCGGCAATTCGAAAGGATTAACAAAAAATATGTAGACAAAATATCAATCATATTCAATCAAGCACACACACACACACACACACACACACATATATACATATATATATATATATATATATATATTTCATTTATGTTATCTAATATTTGATTGTTCTTAGATATTTAAGAGAAGATTTTCTACAAAGATTATTTTGAAAGTTTTAAAAATAGGTTTTAAAAAAGTTGATATGCGATGAAAGAAGCATCGAAAATAACTTGTGACCTACTACATCCATTCGTTGAATAAAGATTATTTTTATAAATCATTTGAATATTCAACTTGAAGCAATTTCCAGCTCCACTTGCAACGAGGTAATAAGCTTGTCTCTTCATTTGCGCTCAATATAAATTCGCGTCATGAGTCAGCCATGAAATGTTCATTAGAATTCTTCACTTCATCCCAAACAGAAGTATCATTGCTGTCATAGAATTATCTAAAATAAGATCCCAAAAGTTTCAAGTGTCGTCAAGTGATTAATAAAAACGGATTCTATTAATGAAATAATACTTTAGATAAAACTTAAAAAAAAAGGATGAAAGCAATGGTGGATATAATTAACAATAATAAAATCAATCAACGGTCCTCCTCAAAAATTTTGTCACGAAAAATTGCCAGTCACTCAATTACTTGTTAGACAATTAGTGAAACAATAACAACAACAACAACAAAAAGATATCTCTGATACAATCTCAATTACTCACAAAAGTGAAGGAGAACAGAAATAAAAACTTGTGTAGAATTCTTTTTTTCAAAAGACGTCCTACTTCTCTAAAAGGTAAAACAATTCTTTTCAGAATATTTTGAATGAAGAACCGTTATTATGATACACTGACTTATTCGAATTTTGTCTTCATCTTGGCCTCTATGTTCATAATGTTTCGGCCGTTGTAATCTCTGGGTTCTTCAGGAGTATTCTTTTCTCTGATTGCAGTGTCCTGGATATGACACTAAGCTGCATTTGATGAAGATCCAGTTCCGCAGATCTGAGGAGCAAGGAAAACTTCTTCATGGTTATTACTCCCAAGCCCACTATGATCCAGATTAATAGAATTTCTTATGATCCTATTCATGGGTCAAAAGATCTGTTTAAAGATTATTCATATTAAATCGGACTGTATGCAAAAAAAAAAAAAAAACCCTCCTAAGTAACACAAGAACGGTAAATATGAACGTACAATGAACCGCTTTCGCTAATCTTAACGAATTAAATAGCTCTAGGTGGATTGATATGCCGTTAAAATCAATCAATCAATTAATCAATCAATAAGGTACATTCTCAGAACATCGAAGAGACCTTTTTATTCTACATCCAAGGGTAGATTGTTCTTATTTCGCTGTTTGTATTAGGGGTGGAGTAATACTTTAGTCAAATAATAACGGGTACAAACAGCAGCCGAAACATACACGAGTTGACATGGTTCAGCATCTCATCCAGTAGGTTATGTGTAATTAGATATGCTTGATCTAGCACCTCCGGCCGACAAGAGCAGTTACCTAGGATTCACCAAGGTCATCCGACTCGATATGCCGTGGTGGCAGTGGTTGGCCGAAAGATATCGCTCATGTGAGTCGGAAATGAGAGATGGGTGTTTAATGAATTCCTCCCCCCCAAAAAAAATAAGTTTCTAGATACATTCACATTTTGGTGGCTGGTGTACGAGGAGACAAGCGCTTGTGTGCACGAAGAGCGAGTAAACCTTTCGAAGATACACGAAGTGTCGGTTCAGTTGTCTGCAATCCATTTTCCTTTACTTCTACGGCGCCAGAAACTATATGAAGGGAATGAAATAACAATTCTTAATTCTTGAGTTCTTTTTTTTTTCTCTCAGCCCCATCTACCACCGACATAAAGTTCAGTCGACTGGGGCTGTAGAATACACCGACTTCATCTCTGCCGAGGGGTAAGGTCCCCTAAAAGAGTGTCCTGTAAATGACAACAAACCATCTAATGGCGAGGCTCCAACCAAGGAGATTTGGGGAATGTGGAGTACTCTTTCATTGTTATTGCTTCCAGGTTTACTCTGACCTGGAGTGGTAGCACTTGAAAGGGTTCTATCTAGGAGTCAAATAGAAAAAACTGCGTGCAAACAATTGACTGATGTTAAATTGTGACGTTACATAGTAACACTTGAAACCATTCAACTTTGTTAAAAAAAAAAAGAAAAAAAACCCGGCTACTTTAAGAATGTTATTTACAAAATGTGTTTACAAATCATATACAGTGTGGAACGATAAAAATGTCGCCCTAGAAAAGGCGATATGATTCCATTTCCGTTTAATGAAAACCGGTTTTCTTTTTTTTTGCTGCAGACCATCTACCAGTTGGCCAGTTGTTAACAAATCCCAAGAGCGATAGGAGCCTTTTATCATGTCTGAAAGTAACACAATGTTCAACGAGCGAGATCGAAGATGCGCCGCTGTACAACTCATGCTCTCTACCGATCCAAGTTATGACAACAGGACCATTGCCAGCACCCTCAAAATGCAAACCCGGACGGTTCCATGCTTGAGGGCACAGCTCAACGCATCGGACGACCCTTTGGAGGTGGTGGAGCGGAAGCCCAAGGCTGAGGATACCGCAAGGAAGACCCGGACCAAGGATTTCATTGAAAAGGTCCAGGAAATCATTGATGACACTCCCCAGCGGCCTATTCGGCAGATTGCAAGAGATTCAGGCGTTTCACATACAACTGTGAATGCATGTGTTAAGGAGGACTTAATGTGTAGGTCCTACAGGCGCCGGACAAGCCAGATCTTGACTGAGACGACAAAGAACCTCAGGCTAATCAAGTCCGTCAGGTTGCTCAACAAACTGAAGCATCCCAAGAAACCAAACATGCTCTGGTTCTTTTCAAACGAATAGAGCTTCTGCCAGGACCAGGTGCACAACAGCCAGAACCATCGCTGGATTGCCACGAATAACAGGGACGTGCCCAGGGTGATGAAAACAAAGCTTCCGGCTACGGTTATGGTCTTTGGTGTGGTTTCAAGTGAGGGTCACATCATGCCACCTCATATCTTCGAAGTCGGCTTGAAAGTCAACACCAAAGTGTACCTGGATGTGCTGAAGAGTGTGGCGATCCCCTGGTGCAATCAGGTGGCCGGTGGCAGACCCTGGGTGTAGCAACAGGACTCGTCGCCGGCCCACAAGTCCAAAGAGACCCAGGCTTGGTTTCAGAAGGAGTGCTACGACTTTGTACCCTTCTCTCACTGCCCCCCTCCTCGCCGACCTGAACCCGTTGGACTACTTCGTTTGATCATACGTCGAGAACATTATCAACATGACCTCACACAACACCAAGCCAGCCTGATCGCCGCCATCCGCCGAGTATTCACCAAGCTCCCGCCGGTGCTTGTGGAAAAGGCATGCTCCCAGTTCTGGATCCGTATCGAGGCGGTGATTGAAGCTGAAGGCGGCTACATTGAATAGATTCAGCTCTACTACATAATCAAGTTACCTGAATTGATTTTTTCTATAAAAGTTTTAAAATTAAGCTGTAGTGCTGTTTTCTTTAGGACGACAATTTTATCGTTCCACCCTGTATGCATTTAATATATATTTATAAACAAGACTTGGCAATAAATAACCTACAATGGTTTATATGCCATCAAAACCAACCGAACCAAACCACCGACGAAGTCATCAGTGGTTACGCTACAGTTATTTCGTATTAGGTAATTGTTCTTAGCTAATCCATATTTGCGCAGTTGCTTCAGCTTCTACTAGTCTAGGCTATATGGAAACCACTGGCTCACCTAAGGATTAACCCATGACATGATAACTGCGATTCTTAACGAACGATTATAACCACATGGCCATTACCTCGTAGAGTAATTTGGTTGGATAATTAAGCATAACAACCAAATGCTGTGCCCAAGGATTAATTAGGTTGTTTGATTGGGATTTATGGTATATCAACTTGAGCAAGTTATTTAATGCCAAATCCCCTTTATACATATATACGTGGTGCCTTCAATAAAGTTCCAGACTTTTTTTGTACAGGCATTTAAAATTGTCGTAGACTCTTGAAAATTCAGTATGTTATTACAATACATCGTATGAGATGACTGACTAATTTTTATGATTTCAGGTTCAAATGAACAGCTACAGCAGAAATTGGAATACACCCTACTAAATCCTGATTGTCACAGCTGGTGAATTTCAAAAATGCAATCTGGACGTGAGGACACTTTAGAAAAACGATATGCAAAGAATTTCTGTTTAAAACTTGGAAAAAATGCCACAGGAACGTATGGAATGGTTCAGACTGCTTTTCGACCATCTTGCATGAATCGAGCATCAGTTTTTGAGTGGCATAAGAGATTCAAGGAAGGCAGGGAGTCTGTGAGGGATGATGAGAGGTGTGGGAGTAGTAAGGAAATCAATACACTAGAGTTGATTGGCCAAAGGGTTATGGGTAGGGGTAGGTTACTATGTTGAGGTTTTAAGGGAGTTCAGGGAGAGATTCCGTCGGAAGAGGCCAGCACTCTTCAGATCGGGTCAGTTGCATTTCCACCAGGACAATGCACCAGTCCAACTCCATCCTTGTCACAGACTATTTGACCAAGACCGTTCCTCGCCCTTCCTATAGTCCAGACCTTGCTCCCTGTGACTTTTGGTTATTCCCTAAGCGCACAGGCTGTCGTTATGAGACAATTGAGGAGATGGAAGAGGCTGTGACGAATGTCATTGACACGCTCACACAAGAGGACTTCCATGGGGCCTTGCACAAGTTGTTGGAACGGTACAAGTGCATTGCAGCCAAAGGAGATTACTTCGAAGGGGACTAGAGTTTCATGTACGTTTTATCAATAAAAGTGCCCAAATGAAAAAGTCTGGAAACTTATTTAATGATCCTCGTAAGTTGGGCGAACGTAGTCGTAGGGCGACTGAAAGGTTCCCTTTTAAATAGCTACTACACCAACGCGTAGGGGATGGCGTTACTCCTTTCCCTGGGTTGCTCCATTTACCCTTGACCCATACCTTATAATGCTTAGTGTTGGGCAAGGAGGTATCATGTACAATTTTTTGAGTCTTTGGTATGATTATACATGAGATTGAACGTCGGTCTCCAGAACCATTGACGAACACTTTATGTCAATGGGCCAGTATATATATATATGTATGTATAATTTGTAAACGAATAGTATGTAGGTACCATTTTAGACGATCTAGAACTCATTAGTATGAAGATAGTTAAATAGCTTCAAGTATTTCTCTTTAATGCCAATGATTCTATTCGACAGAAGGTATTTGTTTGCCCATAGTTAAAAGGATACACCGTTCTATTTGAGCTATTACACAAAAAGATTGGGCCAACAATTCCTTAGCCAAACTGTGGAGCTAAGCCGATAATAGTAATAATAATAATAAGAAGAAGAACTTGCCATCAAGTAGATTTTGCTGCTCCAGTGGACGACAGAGTAAAAATGAAAGAAAGCGAAAAGAGCATCAAATACTTGGTCCTTGTCAGAGAACCCCAAAAACTATGAAACATGAGGCTGACGGTGATACCAATTGTAATTAGTGCACTTGGAACAATCTGGAATGGTTTAGAAAATAAAATAAAGGAATAAGAGGTCAGAGGAAGGACCCAAACACGACAGACCACAGCATTATAAAAATAGGTTTGAATAATCAAAGTAGTCTTGGTGAACTCATGAGACTTTTTGTCATTCAGACTCCAGAGAAAAAGAGGTGTCCTCGTAGTGTAATGGTTAAAGCAATGGACTGCAGAATCGTAGTAAGCGAGTTCGAACTCCAGTTATGTAATTAAGGAGGTGCCCGTGGCGTAATGGTTATCGTCATAGGAAATGGACACGGCGACATGAGTTCAAATCCTGGACTTGACTGATTGCATTTCACATTGCACTGATACTCTTGGGAAAGGTATGAATCCAATTATTCTCTCTCCAGCTATGGGAAAATAATAGGGCAGACTAGGCTCTTCAGCCTTGGTTAGGCAACTAGTGTAGGAGAAGGAAAACTCTGAATTCAAACCTGTTAAACTCCGCTTAAAATTTGACCTTGTGTCATATCCTGCCCGAGTGGAGGGGTTGGTAAATATGTTTATGTAATTACGTTCACTATCGGACAAATACCCTTGACAAAGGTATGTACCCCTTTATCTTCCCAAGTATGGGTTAAATGATATCACTACTGTTTTTCTAAGAGAATGGCTTTGGCATTAAATAACCTACAAAGGTTGATATGCCATTAAATATAGAAACCAAACCAAAACAATCAAGAGAGAACTGCAAACTAATGCAGGCGTGAAAAACTTTGCAGGAGGGAAATAATAATACGTTAATGTGGATAATAGAATGTCTAAAAATGTACAAAATATCCGAGAAAATCCTAAATCTCATCTCGAAACCCATGGAAAACTAGAAAGTGGAATTAGCATCCGAACACAAAACTTAGCAGAGGTGAAAATCTAGGAAGACTCACTCTCACCATAACTGTAACAAATATCAATGATGCCGCTTAATTATATCAATGTACAAGAGGCTACAATTTTACAAAATCACGCGAAAAAAGAAAACCCCTTGTGTAGATGATATGAAAAAGCCAGTAACAGCAAAGGCAGAATAAAGATAAATAGAAAAACCACAAACACCAGAAAAGAGAAATGATGAAAAAAAAACAAAAAAAAAACCCAACTGTATGGATACTTCAAGTGACAAACTGGTAAAATTGCATGTGAAAACAAGGATATGGTGAATAAAGGGAAAGCTCATGATAGAAACTGAATTTCTTTTAATAGCTGCACAAAATAATGACATAAGCACCAATTAGAGCAAAGCGAACAGAGATGAAAGAGTTAATCACATAATAAGCAAATACAGTAAACCACCACAAATGGAGTAGAAGGTTAGGTACGATTGGGTGGGGAAGGTGATACACAGGGAATTGTGCAAGGGATCAAAATTTGATCATACTATCAAATGATATATGCAGAAAACACAATCTTTCTTCTAAAAATGAGATGCACAAAATTCTCTGAGATTTTGCGAAGTATTCGTATAGTTGTTTTTCTTCCAAAGTTTCTTTTCTTGTTTTTTTTTTGTTGTTGTTTTTCTGTTTGTTCCTATGTTGCCATTGCTGATACTGTCTGCTATGAATAGTCTTCATTTTTTGACTTTTTAGTGTATTCCTCGAAGTTTTGAATTGTTGCATCTACGCAATCCTTAACGCTGGTAAGTCCTCTTCCTGGAGGTGCCCGTGATGTAATGGTTATCGTCGTAGGAAAAGGACATGGCGACACGAGTTCAAATCCTGGACCAGACTGAATGCATTTCACATAGCACTAATACCCTTGGGAAAGGTATGAATCCAATTATTCTCCCTCCAGCTATGGGTAAATAGTAGGGCAGACTAGGTTCTTCAGCCTTGGCGAGTGTTGTGGGAGCCTTAGCCATCTCACCATAATGAACTCTTCTCGCCGTTATTAGTACTGAGAGATTTCGCTGCCAGAGAGGCAGATCAATATCGGTGTTAACCAAACAGTACGAGACTTCTTACCTTTTCTATGTAACTCTATCTTTCTTGTGTAATATAATCTGTTATCTAATATCCGTGTTTTCGTTTTCATTAGTGACCCTTTCCGGAGCCACAACAGCGAGGCAATATCCTGCCCGAGCGGACGGGTTGGTAAATATGGGTAAGTCGTCTTCCCCTTTTCTGAACCAATATAGTCTGTCAATGGCAGCAATTCCTAACGTGGTGCGTATGCCCCACCGATTGGGTATGGTTATATTTTGGTGGGACAAGGAATGGTTTGGTAGGGCTTGTTTAGAGACCAAGTTAATGGCGTTTTAAGCTTCCTTCACGAGAGTTGTCGTAAAATTTTGAATATGTAAGAATAGAATATTACAGGGTAGGTTTATCAGAATTTTAAAAATATGAAAGTGGGGTATGACTTCAAATTAGTTGGGAACCACTGGTCTATGCCATCTCACGGGTGTAGGGCTTTTTTGCCCAATGATCAATTTTTCTAAGTTCCTCGCTTGTATATTTCAAGAATGGTCCTGAGCCACCTACAATGGAAACTGTCCTGGTGTTTTTATTGTTATTTTACTTATTTGAGAGTTCTTCTCATCAGCGTCTGGAGTCTGAGTGACAGCAAGTCTCCTCAAGTCTCCAGAACTCTTCTTTGTATTCTAACCAATCTCAACAATGCTGTAGTTTGGATGGTCTCCCCCCCTCATCCTCTTATTTCCAAATCCTGCAGTCCCTGTGCCAGTCCTTTCGTGACAGCACCGAACGTGCCAATTACATTTGGTATTAGTCTCCTTCATGTACCATAATTTCTCAGTTCTTCTTCTTCTTCTTCTTCTTCTTCTTCTTCTTCTTCTTCTTCTTATTATTATTATTATTATTATTATTATTATTATTCGCAACTGGCTTTCCAGAAAAAAGTGGCCCTGTCGGCCGGGGCTGTAGAATACATCGACTGCTTTTCTGCAGAGGGGTAAAACCCACCCATCGAGTGTCCTGGATATGACACTAAACAATCTGATGGTGAGGCTCTGGTAATGCTGGAGCTTTGGGGAATGCAGAGTACACCTTTATTGTCATCGCTCCCAGGTCCACTATAACCTGGATTGGTAGCACCTGATAGGGTCGTATCTATAGGTCATATAGAACTAAACTGTGTACTTATGCTAAACTGAATTGCTTGAAATAGAACTGTTTATATGTATAAAATGGATTTGGCATTAAATAACCTACAATTGTTGATATGCTATAAAACAAAACCAACTCAAACCAAACAAAACGAAACCAGAAAACAAAGTGATGTTTTTTCAGTCTTTGAAATTCTATCGGATGACTAAACCAAGCCACACTTCTGATCTTGTCATCGTAAATAGACGATAACTTGTCAGATGATGTCGTACTTGTAGACAGACCATCATTATTGATATGCTTGAAACAGTCCCGAGAAACTTGTAAAAAATAATAATTGGAAATCCAAGGAAAAATTTTAATCTTCAAGTTGACAGCCAGAATACGGAGGAGAATAATATGACTGAAGGAGGAATGAGAGCTAAAGATTAGGCAATAAAACTAGAAAAAGAGAAAGCAGAAATGAAAAGTAAAAGATGGGAAGTGAAAGACAAAAAAAATGTCGGTGACTAGAAGAGAAAGGGAGACAGACAGACAGACAGACTGACAGAGAAGTAGAGAAAGACAGAGAGAAAGAAAAAAGCAGAAACGAGAGAGAGGGGCTGAAGCATGTAATGAGAAAGAGTAAAGAGCAAATAGTAAAAAAATCAGGAAAAGCAAATAAAGAAAAGGGAGCAGTGTTAGAGAAAGAAGACAAGAGAAAGACAGAGAGGCAGAGACAGTGAGTGAGAAACGTGAGAGTGAGAAGCGAGAGTGAGAGAAAAAAACTAAAAACTAAAAAAATGACGATACATTATCCCACAAAAAAGAAAAGAAAAGAAAAGGAAACGTTGGAAAGGCAGAAGACAGAAAAAAGAGGGTGATAAAAACCTAAGAAATGTAACAGTTTGTAGATGAGAGATAAAGAGAAACGAAAAAGTAAAAAGAGAAATAGAAATAGAAGACCTGGATAATAACAATGGGCAAGAAAATAAAACAGAGAGAGACAGAGAGAGAGAGAGAGAGAGAGAGAGAGAAGAAAGATAAATAGACAGATAGATAGCGAGAGAACGAGTGTGTAGAAAGAGAGATCATATATAGAGAGAGAGAAAAAAAAGAGAATGACAGAGACAAAGTGTGAGAAGGAAGAAAGAAATAAAAGTAAAGAGGGTAAGGAAAAAGAGAGAAATAAAGAAAGAAAAATAGAGATAGAGAAAGAAGGAGGAATATAGATAAAGAAAAAAACCAGAGAGAAAAACGGAGAGAGAGAGAGAGAGAGAGAGAGAGGGAGAGAGAGAGAGAGTGGGGTGGGGGAGAAAGAAATATAGAGAATCATTGACTGAATATTTAAAGATTATTGCAAGAAAGTTTATCTATCCTGAGAGTTCATATCTTCTGAAGAAAAACGACCATTAATGTCTACTGCCCAGATGTAATGCTGACAGACACGTTCTTTGAAGATGAGGTTAATAGCAGACTTTCTCATCCTCCGTTAAGTCCATTTTTTTAAGTTGGGGAAAAATTTAACGAAAAAAATCAAAAACAAAAAGTAAAAACTTACGCACACACACACACACACACACACGCGCGCGCTTTTTACTAACCTTTGCTTCAAATTTTATCTTACATCCACATCTAAAGAAGACTATCTATGACCCTGTACATTATCACTTCAAAAAGTACTTGCTCCTATTAAATGGTCATTAGTGTTCGTAAGCTAGATAGTATAGTTCTATAATGACTTGTGTGGGTTCATATCATCTTCCAAACTGGCATTCGTGCTGGGCTGTTGTGTGCTTGCTACAACACCTTTCCGTCAGGGGTCGTTACCTCAGGTCGGGATTGAGTTTATTGCTTGGTGCCTGAGGCACCACATCACCTACCGGGCATGTCTCGATTCGTGCGCGGCCCCATCATAAAACGGCCTTGTACCACACTTTGACACGGTGGGATGTCAGACAAATCCCGTCTTCCAAGCTATAGCCGTGAAATACGACTGTATGATTGCACTACTTTGACCTCAACGCAACCCCAGGAGACAAAAGCTCAATGGGAACTACACAAAAAGGTTGTGTACTGTTTTGAACGAATCCTGGAAGCAGCACACCATAAAAATAATTGCTGCACGACTACTTACATCCTATCTAACAAACAATTTAAGTAAGATATGCTGGGTCCTAATGGAGAAGTAAGGACAAACACGTAAACGACGTTCTCTTATGGACTCCTACTCATGGACATACCAGTGTTAGTCGACCAGCAAAGACTTGAATTCATCAGTTACGTGCAGATGCCGTCAAGAAAACTTACAAAGAAAGATGGCCGATAGGGAGACGAGGTATGATGATGATGACGAGAGAGAGAGAGAGAGAGACTCAAAGAATCTGCGCAGTCGGCACATCTTGATGATCTTGATTCCGTACAATTCAGAGAAATATCTATGATTCGTATAAAAAAAAAGTTTAGCTAACTCAACACCAAAAGGGGCATAACTCCGTGATACGTGGGTGTGTATTACACGTTTCTTTTTGGTTGGTTGGTAGGTTGTTTGGATTTAATGGCATATCAACCTTTGTGGGTTATTTAATGCCAAATCCATATTTTACGAATAATCAGTTCTATTTCAAAGAATTCAGTTTAGCGTAAATACACATTTTAGTTGTCAAAAACATTTCTATTTCAAGATATTCAGTTTAGTCAAACAGTTCTAATGCAAGCTATTCAGTTTAGAATAAGTATAGATTTTGTTCACGCGCGGTTAAATGTCAAAACAGTTCTATATTAAACAATTCAGTTTAGTGTAAGTGCAGTTTCAATGTCAAAAACAGTTCTATTTCAAACTATTCAGTTTAGCATAAGTACGCAATTTAAACGTAAGTATATAGTTTAATTGTCAAAAACATGTCTATTTCTAGCAATTCAGTTTAGTTAAACAGTTCTAATTCAAACAATTCAGTTTAGCATAAGTATGCAGTTAGTTCTATTTGCCCTATAGATAGGACCCTATCAGGTGCTACCATTCCGGGCCAGAGTGGACCTGGGAGCAATGGTAATGAAGGGATGCTCCGAATTCCCCAAAGCCGCAGCATCACTGGAACCTCACCATCAGATTGTTTAAATAAGACACTCGCTGGGTGGGGGGTTCTTACCCCTCTGCAGAGGTGCAGTCGGTGTATTCTACAATTCTTTTTGTTTTGTTATGCTTAATTTAGCGTACAAATTCACTTAGATGTTTTGGTTTATGGATCACATGACCTCTCCTGGTCCGAGATATCTTTGGAAAATTTGTGTCTTTTATGTCAGGAGTTTCAGTTTTACTTTCTGGACACTATCTTGGAATTGGGGTTTTGCTTATGGAAATTTCCTTCTTTGGAATTATCGTTCTTCCTATTTTGCGATAGATATTTCCAAACCTTGTTTGTATAGTCTATCTCTTGTTCTAGCGATCCACAACTGAGATAATTCCAGTATTATCCCATGATTTCTCCGGATCAGTTTTTCACTCACACTCGATCATCAATTTTTAGTGGCAAAAGTGCATAGACACCATTTTTTTGGGGGTGGGGGTTGTAATAATAATTTTTCATCGGGATTTTTGCCGACGAATTTATCTCACTGAAATGTTCCGAATCACACCATTATGGCTTTAGCTTATATCGGTGATTCAATTGTACTGTCCTTATTCTACTATCCTTGATCAACTCTGCAAGATTTCATTTTGTATTAATTAGGATTATGAACCCGGACCAAAATAAAAATGTAAACAAACACCAAAGTTAGACGCATATAAATTAGTCGTGTGCTAAGAGCTTTGAAAATGATACCCATTCTTTCTGAATGTCAAGTGTCTTCCTTAGTTACCTCCCTTGGAAATCATAGCTTCCTTGTTATTCCTAGATGTTTTGTTGGTAGAAAATGTAGTTTCCTTTTGAGGAGTAATGAATCAAATAATTTTAGTCAAATAGTTTAAAATCTTTTCATGGATGACTAATAATTACAAGAGAAGTAGACGATAAGACTACACTACATTTATAAGAATATTACGAAATAAAGATATTTTGGGTGAAATTATGGAATAGTATCACCAACAGCAATAAGATAAGATAGGATAAGAGAGAGAGAGAGAGAGAGAGAGAGTGAGAGAGAGAGAGTGAGAGAGAGAGTGAGAGAGAGAGAGAGAGAGTGAGAGAGTGAGAGAGAGAGAGAGAGAGTGAGAGAGAGTGAGAGAGAGTGAGAGAGAGAGAGAGAGAGTGAGAGAGAGAGATAGCAGAACAATAAAAAAATTAAGGAAAATCATACGGAGGTCCAAAATGGTTATAATTAAAGACATTAAAAATGTATAAAAAAAACTATATCTTTTTTTTTGCTTGAAGTCACATTAATTGATCAGGATTATTTAGGTGATTTTTATCATTTGATTAGATTTACTGCTCATTTAAGTAACCTTGGTCAAACAGAGTTTAAAATCTTTTCTGGAATGACCCTAGCAATTTCTGAGAAAAGATCATTAGAAATCTTGCCAAAAATGGCCGAGCCTTTTTGTGAAAGTCAGACGGATGCGACAGAATCTAATTGCATATTGGACCGGAGAAAATCTGACCCTCGAAATGATTACCAAGGGAGTGAGTTATCGACGCAACGCTTGAAACGAACCTCTTTTTAAAGTGAAATGGACAGTATGATCTAAATGATATGAGACACCCCCACCCCACAAAAAGAATCGTATATCCTAATATAGTTTAAAATCTTCATAAAGATTACTGATAATTTCTGAAGGTTTGATTGAAATCAAACCAAAAGTAGTTGAATGGACGGATGTCTAATGAATTTTGATTCACAGGGCCGTGTCTCAAATCCGGCCGTGTCTCAAATATGAGGGTTATTCGTAACTCAGAATACGATCAGTGACTTGAGACACTAAATACTTTTTCTTAACTAAATACTTTTTCTTGTGCATTTCTTAACGGATCAGAATTCAAGTCGAATGATTTTCTGAGATTACTCTGTGATAATAGTATTCGACACGCAACTTCTGCGCCTTATTCACCACACCAATATGGGACAGCAGAAAGAAATTGGCAAACCCTATTTGAAATGGTTAGATGCATGGTCATTGAAAACAACATGTCTAAAAGTTTATGGACCTACGCTGTAATGACAGCTGCAGTAATCAGAAACAGATGTTTTAACAACCGTCTACAACAAACTCCCTACATCTTCGGGTCAACATGTTTTGCATACAAAAACTTAAAGAAGAAGCTAGATCCGAAATGTAAAAAAGGGATATTCGTTGGGTATGACAGAAACAGTCCTGCGTATTTAGTCTTTTATCCTGAGAATAACAGAGTTCTCAAGCACAGGCTAATAAAACTTATTAGCAATGTGATAAATCAGCAGACTTAGACCTATCCAACTGATGATGATGATGATGATGATTACTTCCCCCCAAAAGAAGTATGTACAAAACAACACATCAGCTACAACCCCAGATCCACAAATTAAGACAAAGGAAACACAGGATAATACACAGACCGAGGAAGATTGTAAGCTTCAACATTACCCAAGAAGGGAAAGAAAACCTCCTAAACACCTAAATGACTACATTACAAATTCTGGGGATGATAGTGAGCATGCATTGATTAACTTCGACTGTTGTTACAAAGCCACATGCAATATACCGAGAACCTATAGAGAAGCAATAGACTCCTCAGATTCACACAACTGGATTGAGGCGATATACGAAGAACTGGAATCCCTATAGGAAAATAATGTTTTTGAATTGACAAATTTACCTGATGGCAAAAAGACAGTAGGTAGTAAATTGGGTCTACACCACTAAGGAAAACCCTGATGGATCCAAAAGATATAAAGCAAGATTCGTTGCTCGAGAATTCAACCAGAAAAGTGAGGAGTTAGGTTACAGCGACGCAGATTAGGCGTCTGATCAGAGTGATCGACGCAGTACAACAGGATTTTGTTTTTATTTAAACAAAGAAAGCTCGCCTATCTCATGGAAGTCAAAGAAGCAACCTACAGTTGCGCTGTCCACCTGTGAATCTGAGTACATGGCTCTAGCTAAAAAAAACAAAAACAAAAAAAAAACACGAGAGAGTTTATATCTAATTCAGCTACTAAATGGAATGGACCCTCAACAGAGATATGAACCTGCAAAAATACATGGAGATAACCAAAGTGCAATCGCTCTATCTAAGGACGCTGTAAATAGACAGAGGTGTAAACATATCGATATAAAATATCATTTCATCAGAGATGCATTACACAAGAAGAAAATAGATATTATATCTTGTCCAACCACAGACATAATGACAAAACACATGACAAAATTAAAATTAGAGAGATTCAAAAGATTTTTATTTGGACTTTAAACACTTTTTGGATTGTGCTCTCATATGTATGGAAATAATTAAAAGTATTAATATGAGAGCATACGGGGGTGTTAAAAAGAGGTAAATCAAGTTTGATAACCCAAGCAGTTGTTTTGTGTAACTCTCCTTTTTTATAAAATAAAATTAATCTTCTATTCTCCTTTTCAAGAAGCACACGTGTTTTATTTTTCCTTCGTCTAATTTCGCTTTACATATCCTTATCTTAAGACATGGCAACTTCAACATAGGTTATTTAATGCCAAATCTTCTTTATACATACATATCAAATATAGAGTATTTAGTTTGGTTTAGTTTCATGGCATACTAACCATTGAAGGTTATTTAATGCCAAATACTCTTTATACATATATGTTAAATATATAGGATTTGGTTTGGTCGGGTTTTATGGCATATCAACCATTGTAGATTATTTACTGCCAAATCCTCTTTATACACACATATTAAATATATATGATTTAGTTTGGTTAGTTTTTATGGCATATCGACCATTGTAGGTTATTTAATGCCAAATCCTCTTTATACATATATATTAGATATATATGATTTGGTTTTGTGGGATTTAATATCATATCAACCATTGTAGGTTATTTAAAACCAAATCCTCTTTATACATATATATTAAATATATATGGTTCAATTTGGTTGGGTTTTATGGCATACCAACCATTGTAGGTTATTTAATGCCAAATATTCTTTATACATATATATTAGCTATATTGGATTTGGTTTGGTTGGGTTTTATGTCATATCAACCATTATAGATTATTTACTGCCAAACCTCTTTATATATATATATATATATATATATAATTTGTAAACGACTAGTTTATAGATAACATTTTGAAACGAGCCTGAGCTTATTTGTTTTCACTTAGTCAAATTGTTTCAAATATTGCTATGTAATATTAACAATTTAACATCAGTCATTTGTTTGCACACAGTTAAATAGTTATACATATGATTTGTAAATGAGTATTTTGGATTAGTTTGGTTTTATGGCATATCAACTCTTGCTGTTTATTTAATGCTAAATCCTCGTTATATACATATATATAACGAGGATTTAGCATTAAATAAACATATATATATATATATATATATATATATATATATATATATATATATATATATATATATGCGTTTGTGCGCGTGCGTGTATTCTGCAGTTTGTGGTAATTACCAGTAGCAACTTGAAAAGAATCTATCTGGTGACAATTATATTACATCCTCATTTCTCAAGCTTCAAGCGAGGAAACAGATAGGATAAGGTAATAAACGCCAATTAACTCAAATTTGATCGTTAATGTGTGATACTTAGTTCATCTGTTGGTTATAATTTGAATTACATACTTGTATTTAAGGAAAAAAACTCTATTTTGATAAATTTACAACAGGAAAAAATGTCCCTAATTTACAAAGACATTGTGAAAAGAATTCTTTTGACAGCTCTAAATCTAATTTCACCGTTTAGAAAACAAAACTTCACAGTTAAAGTTTATTTGAAACTTATAGTTGATTGATTGTTAGAATGATCTTGATGGCATGTCAACCCGTATTGGGTTATTTTATATCCAGGGATTAGGGAATTGTGTTCATTGTACATTTATGTACATATAGATACGTCTGCCTTCTGCTCCAAGATAATGAAAGACAAGTGCTTAAGTCAATGTTGCAAAGTGTGACACGCCACTCAAGATAAATGAAGACGACTGTGCGTGTGTTATCAGAAATTCAGTTTTGCATATATCTAAAAAAAATTGTTGAGCTGACCCGTGGCTGGTACAGTTTCGACCGAACCCGATGGTCGACAGATCTGCTTTTGAAAACAATTAAAACAGAGGGTGGGGAGACACATCGGTTAGCTGGATAGATTGGGCATATTGCGATAAGTACTGACACAGAGTAAGTTTAATAAATCCTGTTTTGATATTTAAACTGCGTACTTATACTAAACTGAATTGTTTGAAATAGAAATGTTTTCGACCCTGAAACTGTGTACTAAGCTCAACTGAATTGTTAGAAATAAAACTGTTTTTTAAATATCTAACTGCATGTAAACAAAAAACTATACTGATACTAAACTGAATTGTTTGAAATAGAACTGTTTGTATGAATAAAAATGGATTTGGCATTATATAACCTACAATGGTTGATATACTAACCAACCAACCACCAAACCAAGGTGAACTTTTAGTTGTGGAATTATCATTATTATTTACTGATGTTCTTTGTGGGATTGAACAAGAAATAATAAAATAAAATAGATAAATAAGATAAATGGGAAAAGTATGGCAATTCCAGAAGCCCTTGACAGGAAGTAGTAAAGAGAAATTCTAACCCGCTTAAGTAGTACCCCTTATATTGTAAGGGTGCTCATCCACTCGGCTGCCTGCAGAGAACTCATGTGCTTGTCGAGTCTTGTAATTTGCTGCCAGCAAGCCGACACTGCCGAAACAAATATTACAAAAAACACCCGCTGGAAATAACCACTGGCTTTTGGACTTATCTTCCACCGAAAAAGACTAATATATTTCAAAGCTTTGTTTGGGAGTTGCAACCATTTTCTGATAGTCCAGGAAGACATTTCATCGCTACAGAACAGCCGTATTAAACCCAAAAATAAAGTTGGAATTTAAAAGATATCTTCGTCTATTTTCTTTATTCCTTCCTCCCGTAATTCTTTTGCAGCCTTCTGCAGACATAGAAGACGTCAACAAGTTAAATGGGGTAAGAAGAAGAGAACAAATGTAGTCAAATACACTAAACCAAAAACTATCACCACCAACAACAACGTTACCTGCGAAACGGAAACTAATAAATAACCGAATCTTCGTGCCCCATAACCTATACTAGTTTTTTCATCTTCAGAGACATCTTTTCCGAAGCAAGCCTTTCTAATAAGAGAATATAACTAAGAATATCTCATTCTATGTCGTTGTTACAAGAAATACTAAGAGCTTGTTCCTCTCCCTAAAGGTAAAACGGGAAGAACAGGTTTAGGAGGCCCTGGCGCTGATAGCTGGCTTGTAGCGTTTTGAAATATGTGGTGCCTTCAAAAAGTTTCCAGACTTTTTTTGTACTGGCATTTAAGATTGCCGTAGACTCTTGAAAATTCCCTATGTTATCGCTATACATCTTATGAGATGACTGATCAATTTTTATTATTTCCGGTTCAAATAAACAGCTACAGCAGCAATTAGAATACACCCTACTAAAGCCTGATTGTCACAGCTAGTGATTTTCAAAAATCCAATCTGGACGTGAGGAAGAACGATATGCAATAAAATTCTGTTTTAAACTTGGAAAAATGCCACAAAAACGTATGGAATGCTTCAGAATGCTTTTGGGGCATCTTGCATGAATCGAGCATCAGTTTTTGAGTGACATAAGATAATCAAGGAAGGCAGGGAGTCTGTGAGGGATGATAAGAGGTGTGGGAGGAGTAAAGAAGTCAATACACCAGAGTTGATTGGCCAAAGGGTAAGGGTTAGGGTTACTATGTTGAGGTTTTAAGGAAGTTCGGGAAGAGATTTCTTGGGAAGAAGCCAGCACTCTTCAAATCGGGTCTGTGGCATTTCCACCAGGACAATACACCAGTCCACAACTCAGTCCTTGTCACGGACTATTTGATCAAGATGGGCATCAAGACAGCTCCTCATTGTCCCTATAGCCCAGACGTTGCTCCTTGTGACTTTAGGTTATTCCCTAAGCTCAGAGGCTGTCGTTATGAGACAATTGAGGCTGTGACGAAGATCATTGACACGCTCACACAAGGAGACTTCCATGGGGCCTTCCAGAAGTTGTTGGAACGGTACAACAAGTGCATTGCAGCCGGAGGAGTTTACTTCGAAGGGGACTAGAGTTTCATGTGTGTCCTATCAATAAAGTGCTCATCCGAAAAAAGTCTGTAAACTTATTTGATGATCCTCGTATACCTTACCGCTGCAACATCATCATCATCATGTCGTATCGCTAGCATGGATATCCCTGAACCTCTCTCGCCACTTCTCTCTATCGCTCATCGCCTCCGGCAGGTCCTTAGGGCTACATCCCATATCCTCACATAGCTGCTGTATGTATGTTCAAGCTGGTCGTCCTGCCTTTTCTCGGCCATATGTGGTGGTCCATAGGAGTACATCACTTATAAGCTCGTTCTTGAATGTCTGGTTCGTCTAGCTTGGAGAGTTTTCGTGATGGGAGGCAGGTGGCCGTATAGTTGGTGGGGGTCTTGCCGCCAGGACTTATTCAATATTGCTCGCAACATTCTTGTGTAATTGCCGTCTAGCTTCTTCGCCACTTGGATGCACTACTTGGGCGCTAACAGAACTGTTAGCGTCCAAGTAGTGCATCCATACAGCAGTAACGACACGACCGCTGCCTGGAAGAAACTGTGTTTCATTTTATCGGTCAGGTCTGACTTCCATATGATCGATAGCTTATCGATAGCTGTCCATGCCTTCGTTAACCGCGTGTCGATGTCTTTTTCAGTTGTAGGTAGGTGAATTTGTCTACCAGTTTCGGAGAAGTTCCTTCTACTGTGGAAATGTCACCTGTTTGATTAAACCACATATATTCAGTTTTGTGTGCATTGACATGGAGACCAATGTCTGTGGCGGCTCGTTCCAAACTATGCAGTAGTGTTTGGACTTGGTTGGGTGTATTTGCTAGAATCGCTATGCCATCGGCGTCATCGGTGTCGGTAATTGTTTTTGTGGGGTACCTTCTGCTTCTTTTCTTTGTCAGCTCGAAACCGTTTTCTCTGATTTTATCAATCGATGTTCTAAGCACGTAGTCTCGACAGATGATAAAGAGGTGTGGAACTAGCGTGTCCTCTTGTAGTAATCCTGCTACAATGTCGAAGTATTCTGTGTCTCCATTCGGTGAACGTAATCCGTTAGTTTTCATAAACCAGATGAAAGGTAAAAATGGATAATAAACTTAAGTCCAAAAGTTTCACATAAAATTAGAACTCATTAAGGGCTCCGGGCATTGCTGTGCCGACACAGTCTCCAGATGTTAAAAAATACTTTTCCTTCCTAAAATAATGAAAGTTAAAAAAAGAAACTTTTGTCTTTTTGCTAAGGATTGATATGTTAGATATATATATATATATATATATAGAGAGAGAGAGAGAGAGAGTGATATATATATATAGAGAGAGAGAGAGAGTGATATATATATATAGAGAGAGAGAGGCATGATGATAAGTGCTACCGAGAAAGAGAGAGGGAGATACGCGAAAATAACTAAAAGGAAGAAATTGACGCGTGATAGAGAAGAAAAGGTAATCCCCAAATCCAGGTCATAGTAGCAATAACACAGTAACAAACCGCACCCATGATAAAAAATAGAATTGTAGCAGCAGCAAGACGATCAGATGGGCGGTGATTGACTGAAAAAGACTTAAACACTGAAGCTGTTAAAGTTAACGCGAAATAGGAAACAGGAGCAGAAAAGGCATTCCCAAGCCGATCTTGATGGCATAAAGACGAGCTGATAAGATTTGTTATAATTTCTGTTGGGCTCCGTTAGCGAGCCAACACCAGCGTGTATTGAATAATGCTGTCATGGAGAAGCATTAGTGAGGCAAAAGATTAATGAATCTCTGACATTCCCTTTTTGAAAATTCGAGAAGAATATGACAAATACCTCGAAGTAGAGAAAACGAAGGAATAGACAAAAAGGAAAAAGAAAGGAGTGAAAAGAAGCATTTAATATGAGCGCACACCTAGCACACCTCAACGAAAGACATCTACACAGTCTTAAGAACAAATACATTTGATGATGTTGAATTAGTATCTAGCACGAACTTTCGCATTCCGACTTATAGCTAACGCACCATTCCACTATTTAATAGATAATACACATGTCTATAAATCATTTGCATACATATTCCAATAAAAATAAAACCTTTTATGAAGTAGAACATTCTGCCTCTTGATGCGGCACTTAATATTCGTTCTTTTGTAATAAAATATTCTTGTTCCTTGTAATAATCTTGGATTGCATCTGCCTTCTTTTGTAATAAAATGTTCTTGATCTTTGGGATAATCTGGGATTGTGTTTGTCTTTTGTAATGAAATGTTCTTGTTCTTTGGGATAATCTGGGATTGTGTTTGTCTTTTGTAATAAAATTTTCTGGTTCTTTGGGATAATCTGGGATTGTGTTTGTCTTTTGTAATAAAATATTCTTGTTCTTTGGGATAATCTGGGATTGTGTTTGTCTTTTGTAATAAAATGTTCTGGTTCCTTCTTGGATTGTATCTGTCTTTCATAATCTTGGATTGTATCTGTGTTCTTTTGTAATAAAATTTTCCTGTTCCTTGCTATGATCTTGGATTGTATGTCTTCTTTTGTAATAAAATATTCTTGTTCTTTGGGATAATCTTGGGTTGTATCTGCCTTCTTTTGTAATCAAATATTCTTGTTCCTTGTGATAATCTTGGATTATATGCTTTTTATAATCTTGGATTGTATCTGTCTTCTTTAGCAATAAAATGTTCTTGTCCTCTGGGATAATTTGGGGTTGCATCTGTTTTCTTTTGTAATAAAACGTTCCTGTTAATCGTTATATTCTTGGATTATATATCGTTTATAATCTTGGATTGTATGTCATCTTTTGTAATAAAATCCTTTTTCTTTGGGATAATCTGGGATTGTATCTGTCTTTTGTAATAAAATCTTCTTGTTCCATGTTATAATCTTAGACTGCGTCTGTCTTCTTTTTTAATTAAATGTTCTTGTTCCTTATCTAGGATTCTATGTATTCTTTTGTAATCAAATGCTCTTGTTCTTTGTTATAATCTTGGATTGTATCTGTCTTCTTCATTCTTCGAAAATCAAGCCTTAGTCAAATGGATATTTCCCTTCTTTCTTTCTTTCTTTCTTTCTTTCTTTCTTTCTTTCTTTTATGTATGTAAAATCGGATAACTGAAGACTATATTAAACGTTGAAGGGCTCGTACATGTAAGTCTTAAAAGGGTGTTTATTTCCCCTTCACCTAAATAATTCTCCTATTCATAATAACACCACACACACACACACACACACACACAACTGATTTTTTTTCTGGGGTCTATATATATATATATTTTTTACTTATGTTGGTCTTGAAAATTTTGTAATAAGGCAAGATTTGTTTTATTCCTTTTCTCATTTCTACTTCCGGTAATTTATTCATGGCATTTTTTTTTTTTTTTGAGAATGCCTAGTATCAAATAAACTCTTTTCTTCATCTGATGATTGTATCCTTGTTAATACATGAAAGTTTTAGTTATGATACAATCTTAACCAGAGGTGAGATTTTAATTTCAAAATCTGTTGGTATGATCATCGTATATGTAAGAAACTGATCGTTACGAAGCGCCGTTGATTCTGTGTCAACATTATTCAAAACTATCTATCTATCTATGTCTTCTAAAAGGACTCTACAGATATCTAACTTGATTATTACGATCTCATGTACGCTTTCGATGCCAGAGGCCAACAAAATGCTAATTACTTTCTAGATAAAGCTCTTTGAATCTGGGATGATTTTCTTATGTAAATACAAGATCTTAATACTCAGCGTAGTCCCTCAAACGGAGGAGATGAAAACCACAAAAGATTAAACAACCTCAAAAGTGAAGCTGATAAAAGTATCGAGCGAAATGCTGCGTTAAAAACAACAAAAATAATGGTAATGATTCGGAAATATATAACAATAAAAAATTACTCATCTTAGGATTACAGATAATTCAGATGGTTTGGTTGTTTAATAGCATATCAAACTTACAGAAGAATATATGATGTGTACGAAGAAGCGTAGAAGCGAAGAGGGTTCTTAAATGCCAAAGCCTTCCTTGAAGAATAACAGCAGTAGTACTATTTAACCTAAAGCCGAGACAATGAGGGGTTCATACTTTTCCCAAGGGTATTAGTCCGCAAGTGAACGTAATAGTTCAATCGGAGTTCGATTTTTTAAACTTTCTGCTGTTAAATTATTTTCATCGGCTCTTGATAAAAAAAAGCTAATTCCCTAAAATAATTGTAAAAAACCAACAATATTAATTTGTTAACCTTCTAATAAGTTAAAATAAATTAGTATGTTGTCTTATATAATAAAGCTAAAGTTTAGTAACGCTGTCATATCCTAAAGTTTGTCGTTTATACAGAGTGGCCCATAAAAGACTAACACATTTTGAAAAAAGTCATAGCTTTTAATTTAATCTTTTAAATTATTCATCAGATGTTATACATAATCTTAGGATATGGAAAAAGTCAAGTTACTGGGTTAAAGAATTGACTAAAATAATAGATTTTTACTATTTACTTGACAGATCTACAATCTAAAAAAAATAGAAAGAATAATACTGTCACCCATTTTAATGTGAAGAATCCTTCAAGTACAAACATGAAAAAGTGCTTAGTGTACAGATTTAAATCTTGTGGTACATTGACAGACCACTAATAAAGTGGTCATTGCGAAAGTGTTTGCACAGAAGCATTAGCGAAAGCATCCTTTTCATGAGTTAGTCTTTTACGGTCAACCCTATGGGTAAAATAATTATAAATCTTAGTTAATTATTTTAGTAATAAATTGACTTTATTTCTAACTTTTAAGTTCGTAGTTGCAAGTTTTTGTTTTCTAAAGGTCAAAGTGGGTAAATCTTGTTTGCATAAACGTGTCAACTCCTGTCAAGATAAGCGAGACAAATTTGTTTTAGACTCAGCTGTAAGTGAAATAACAATTCGGTAGATGTCAACTGATTTTTAGCAATGACGTATCACTAAAAAGTTTTAGTGATTACATGCAATTAAAAGATTAGTTAGGGAATAACTTTAATAAAACATATAAGAAGATTTCGAAGACACAGTCAGTCAGTCGGCAGTTAGAGGGACCAGAAATAGACGGACCCGACAGAGCAGAGAGGCCACGATGGAGGTGGGGCTGGGTCTGCAAAGAAGAAATATTTAAGTCTGTGGTTATCCGTTTCGTCTCGCACGGTATATAATCTCTATCTATCTAAATCAGTTGACTTATTCTTACTCGATCTCTCTTTTTTCGCCGACTACTGTAAAAAGTCTTGTAGCAATAGGATTTTGTATCCTGAAACCAACAGAGCCGTTTCATGTTGTGTTTAAAGGGTAGCGTTTCACATATGTTCTATTTGGAGCCTTAGCGTTACATACGTAATCAGCATTAAGGTAAGGGATTATCATTTCTTTTACGCCTCCGATGTCAGTAGTAAACAAAATGCTGATTATTTTTCTTTGTCTGATTGGAGAAACTACCCCACTCATATTGCTCCCTTCATACATTCCCCCCGTCACCTTTATGGCCACAGAAACTAAACGGAGAGAACAAAGCAACAGAGATCCCGACGCTTTTTGTATTTCTCCTCCCTCTTCTCATCTGACATAGAAGTCATCAGTGACTACGAGACAAAATACTGCTGTAAAATTAAATATTAATAGATTATCGTTGATTATTTAAAGGTCCTGGACGGACATCTATTGCACTGGTATCTTGTTTCATTTTGAAAATCTTTCTGTTTCTTTTTTGCTTCTTTTTGTAATCATTTGTTTCTTGGGTAGTTGGGTGAGGGGCAGCAGTCCCCGGGGCATAATGGCTTAAGTGGTGGACTGTGACTACGAAGTAAGTGAGTTCGAACTCCAGTCGCCCTATTATAGTCACTTTCGTACAAATACCCTTGGAAAAGGCGTGAACCCACTTATCCCTCAGCTATGGGTTAAACAGCATCACTGCTGTTATTCTACAAGGATGTCTTTGGGATTAAATAACCCACGAAGGTTGATATGCCATTAAACAAAGAAACCGAACAAAACCGTAATTAATAATTTTCAAAATAGCTATTTAGCCGATTGATGGAATCGTAACAGTTATTACCACTCTTGGTCTGAGTAGACCTGGGAGTAATGGCAATGAAGAGGTTGTCTACACACACCAGAGCACGAGAACTGGAGCCTCACTATCTGATACAATTTAGTGATCGGTGACCCTACAGTTATGCAAAGAGCACTTCCACGCTAAGCTTTTCTTCAACATTGCATGGTTCTAACTCTGATAATCATTAAAATATTTTTAATTATGTTTTTTAGATCCTAAGGCATATGGAAATTTCTTCCATAAAACTGGCTCGTACTTATGATATTCCCAGCCCAGTCGGCTGGGGCTGTCGAATACACCGACTGCTTCTCCGCAGAGAGGTAAGACCCGCACCCCAAACGATGTTCCGGATATGACAATAAAGAGTTTGATGGTAAGGCTCCAGTAATGTGAGAACTTTGGAGAATGCGGAGTGCCACTTCATTGCCATTGCTCCCAGTTGCACTCTAGCCCGGAGTGGTAGCACCAGAAAGGGTCCTATCTATTGGTAAAACAGAAATGATTGACATTTAAAATGAGTGCAAACAAATACCTTATGCTAAATTGAATTATTTGAAATAGAAGTGTTTGATCATTTAACTCTCTCTCGCTACAAAATGTGTTTACGAATCATTTTTAATACTTATGTGTAAAGAGGATTTGGCATTAAATAACCAACAATGGTTGATATACCACAAAACCGAACCAAACCAAATCCTATATATTTCATATATATGTAAATTCAGGATTTGGCATTAAATAACCAACAATAGTTGATATGTCATGAAACCGAATAAAACCAAATCATATATTTTTAATATATATGTAAAAACAGGTTTTGTTTATAGGCTGTGTCCTCGAGGAGTAATGGCTAAAGCGATGGACAGCAGAATCGTAAGGAGTGAGTTCGAACACCAGTCACGCTATTACGTTCATTTTGGTAAAGGTGTGAACTCCTTAATTATCCTAGCTATGGATTAAATAGTATCACTACTGTTCTTCTAGAAGGGCGGCTTTGCCATTAAATAACATACATTGTTGATATGCCAAGAAACAAAAAAAAAAACCTTCATGATATTCTCTATAATTAGATACTTCCCCGTTTTTTTTTCAACCCACTTATTTCGATAAATAAGTTGAAAAACAAAGGTATAGCTGCATGTCGATGGAAGCAAGATTTAAAAAGAAGATTTTTGAGTCGTCTGGAATAGAAGATATGATGTTAAGCGAAGCAGAAAATGCCAAGGAATGAAACAGAATCTTCTTCGATATGCTTTCTGGTAAATACTGATTAACGGATCAACTCATACACTAGAGTAGATAAAAAATTAATAAAAGCAGATTAAAATGAAAGAATGATAACGAAAAAAAATACATGAAGAGGCTTAGGTTTAGAGAGTCTGTTGAAATAACAAAATTACACGTGTGTGCACACCACACCTGTATATACAAGAGTCATTCAATAAACGAGGAGAAATATTGCCTAAGGAATTGGCAATAGGAAGCATTGTTTATAGTTGCACTTTTTGCAAGGGATAAATCCTTTCATATTCCAAAACATGTCAGCATGATCTTCTTTACTGACTGATGCCCCTGAAACTTTTTCTTTACCTGAGAGTCTGTGCGTTTCCACTCCATCGACTGTCTTTTCGACTCAAGCTCGTAATCGCAAACCTATTTATTTCTAAACAGTTTTTTATTCAAACATGCTTCCTCGTCCACATCATATATTCTTCTGTAAATTTTACATGGTTTGTTCTTGCCAGCCACCAAAAATTTGGTGACAAATCCCAATTCAAGCTTGAAGTATTCTGTTTGATTTGCTGGTGTTTTGAATAGCCTCGAAATAAATATTTTTGTGAGATCAAAATAATTTTTTTGCTTTAAACCAATTCTAAAGATCGCAGGGTTTGTATTAATGAAAAAAAAAATGAAAAAAATTATTCCTACTTTTTTTCAAAATTTCTCCCTATTTATTGACTGACCCCCCCACATATATATATACATATATAACCTAAAATAAATCGTAGTTCGCTCACCTCTCCTTGATAAAACCCAAACTGCCAGTTTCATGCAATCATTTTGAGTAATTGTAAAAAGAAAAAAATTGCTATTGTTAGATGTGAACAGCTTATTTTCATCTAACGATTGAAATTTCTCTTTTGTATAACTCCCTAAAAGATTGAGGGGAGTTCCCGTGGTGTATGAGCTAACGTGCTAGACTGCAGCATCATTGTACGCGAGTTCGAACTCCAGTCACGCTAGTGAATTCACTTTCTGGTTAAAACCCTCGAGAATGATATGAACCCCCTTATTCCCCCAGCTATGGGTAGAAACATTCCACCAAAGTCCTTCTACAAGTTTGACATTAAATTGCCCATCAAGGTTGGTATGCCAAACAAACCAAATTCCAAAAGATTGCATGATTCTGACAGTTATAGGGGTAGCTAAAAAAGGGTGAGTGAACTCCGATATGTTTTTGATATTATCCTCCTCTACTGGCCAGTATTTGAACACTCTTTGGTTTTTGAAATAAAATTATTTTAATTAAACCATTTTTCATTCCGTGTGTGCCATGTATATGTGTATGTTTATGTGTGTGTGTGTGTGGGGGAGTTGGAGTTATATATAAAGGGGCACGCTTGTTTCATTTCTGTTATTTCACACCATATCAAAAAAGGTGGTAGGATTATTTTAATGTTCCATAATCAATAGCTAATGGTTGTTAAATTTTAGGTTTTATTTTAATAAGTTACACCCCTTAAAACGTTTTGGTCAGTCTGGTCAGATATTGTTTTGTTTTCTTCCATTTGTTGAATTCCGTGAGCAGCTTCAGCAGCTATAAACCCTGGTCTAAGATAATGCCTCAAAATTCTTTATATCTGCCGTCATAATATCTGAAACATCAGCCACTGTGGAATAGTTGGGTGGGTCTTGAGTATTACAGAATATCAACCTTTCTTAGGTGATTTTATGACGAACGATTTTTTTATTTTTGTATTTTGAAAATATTTCTATTAAATTTATGGTATAATACTGTTTTCTAAAGGAAGGCGACAATTTTGTTTCTTTTTAGAGAAAGATTTCATTAAGTATGATGTTACAGAACCACTTCAGTGGTTGTAATGATACCCCTTAAACTATCAGTTTGACCCGTGGTAACCTCACAGACAAAAAGAAGTCAAGCACAAAACGCTTCCGTTTGTTTTCTGTGTACGAAAATTTATTTGTTGCCGGAATCCGTTTCTAGCAGTCAGCAAAAAATACAGATGGAGAGGAAGAAGCTTGGGAAGACAATTAGTGTACAGGCGAGAGACGAAAGAGAGACGGCAGATGACTTTTGTTATTTTTCTATTCACCGGTTGTTTTGTGCGTACATGGTTATTCCATGTGGCCACTCCCTTCGTCGTCTCCTTTCTGCCTCTCTTTGTGTCTCCCTTTCTCTTAGAATCCGTTCTTATATATATATATATATATATATATATATATATATTCCTAAAAATATTAATTATGTATTCATTTACTATGATGTTTATATTATTGTAGAGTATTTTGAGGTTGTCATCAATGACTATTCCTGAGGTTTATTTTACTGTTGAGTTGACTATCTCCTTTGCTTTCGATGTGACCCGGAATCCAGCAGAATTTGATGACTTTAATTTTGTGCATTGTATCTATTTTGTTTAGGATAAAGACAATCTGTGAATTCTTCAGAATTTTTTCCCCCTAGTAAAATCAAGATAGACAAGGAGTCCGAAAATATGATGAATTCCTTATGCACTAAAGTTGGATGCTTTCTTTGGTAACCATTTTTTTAACGATTGTTTTGTTAAGGACTGGAGCACAATTTGTTTTTTTTTCTAGATTTTAAAGCCTCAGTGAAGATACTTTAATGGTTTGAGTATTTTTAACTGATCTTTTTTTTTTGTGTGGAGCAATAAACATAGTTGGTGACTGTAGTCGAGGGACATCCGAAGGCTCCCTTTTCAATAGCTACTACCCTGAAGTGTTGTTGGCCAGTCGGCTGGGGCTGTAGAATTCACCAACTGCTTCTCTGCAGAGGGGTACGACTCTCCTAACGAGTGTCCTGATATATGACCTTAAACATTCTGATGGTGAGGTTCCCGTAATGGTGGAGATTTGGGGAATGCAAATATCCCTTCATTGCCATCACTCTCAGGTTCACTCTGGTCTGGAGTGGTAGCATCTGATAGGGTCCTATCAATAGGTCAAATAGTAATAAACTGTGTACTTATGCTAAACTGAATTGTTTGAAATAGAACTATTTTTCGACATTGAAACTGTGTACTTATGCTAAACCGAATAGTTCGAAATAAAACTGTTTTTGCATGCTAAACTGATTTGTTTAAAATAGAACTGTTTATATGTATAAAAATAGATTTGGCATTAAATAACCTACAATGGTTGATGTGCCATAAAACCAACCAAACCAAACCAAACTGAAGTGTTGGTGATGGCGCTACTCCTTTACTTCGACTGCTGCACTTTACCCTTGATAAGCACTTTATAATGCTGAGTGTTAAGCAAGAAGGTATCAAGTACCGTTTTTTGAGTCTTTAGTATGACTTGACCTGAACCCCAGTCTTCCGGACCATTGGCAAACGGTGAAGCAGATGTACCAATCAAAATCTCATCTATGAGTCAATGAGAACGGTTCAGTTATTTACTAAGGATAATTATTGTTAGTTATTTGAAACGATACTGAGAGTTCGCCAGTGGACCGGGAGACTGGAGTTCAATCCAAGGTCGAGTCAAACCAATGGCATCGGACGAAATGTTGAACATTGTCAATTCATCTTTCCCCCGGCTCATGTTTTTTTGTTCAAATAACTGACCTATTCACACCCCGCGACCTCTCATAATGTTATTGTAACAAAGAGTTGTCCAGTCAAAACAGTTAGTACGAATAACAAAAATAAAGATGCCCGTCTGCTGAAAAGAATAAAGTCAGAAATTTGTTGCATTTTAGAAGTTACCAAAGGTTATAATAAAAGAAAAAATCTAGAATAATAACTGGAAAAATCTCTTTTTTATGAAATATTCCCTGAAAATTTTTGAATATTGTTAGTGTACAGTAACGGATTCCATTTCTGAGCAAGTCTTTTATTTCTAGTCGATAATTATAGCAGTCTTGGTACTGTGATCAGACTGTGAAATTAATCGGTAGAGCTGATATTTTGCTGATGGGAAAGAAATGGCCCAACAAAAAACTGAGAAATAGGAAAAAAAGTGAATTAAATGGAAGCAAAGTGAGAAAAAAGAATATGATAGAAATACTTTCAAAAATAGAAACAAATATAAGCAAAAAAAAAAAAAAGAAAAAAAGAAAAGAAAAATAAGAAAAGAAAATAGAAAGAAAAAATAAGAAAATCGATGAAAGGAGAGACAGAAACATGCAGAACAAAAAAAAAATTCGATTCACTATTTTGTTGCAATTTGGTTCTTCAGTTTTAAGAAACCGGAAGTGCCAGTTCTCCCATTATGTAAGCAAAATGGAAGTATCGATTCTACCATTGTTGTTTGCCCCCCCCCAAATGACAGAACTCTTTCTTAGGAGTGAACATCACACTAACGTCTTGCATCGAATTGACGACGGTTATATTCCAGAGTAAATGTGTCATATCTATATTCCGTTTTTTTCAAGAAAAAAGGATTTAGCAGATAGTCTTACATTTTCCACCTGCCAATATTTTAAGGGACAAAGCCCAGTTTAAAAAATAACCTTGCTTGTTTTTTTCTTTTCTTCGTACTACTCGGGTTCACTTTGTTTTTAAAAAAGTTTACAACATATTTAGTCAAACCTCAACAGATAAAGCCAAGTTTATTCAGACCCGTTTTGTTGGTTGTTTTGTGATTTGTTTTCAAGTATAGAGGCCTATGAATTTTTATTGATAGAAATTATGTCAGTTAAAAAATGAAATTAACTGATCGACCATTTAAAAACTAATACAAGCAACAGAACAATTCAATAATCTAACCAACTATTTTGTTCTGCTACTCTAAACTGATACATGTTCACCACACACACACACACACACACACACACACACACACACACACACACACACACACACACACACACACAAATATACGAGGTGCATACGATAAGTTTCCAGACTTTTTTTGTATAGGAATTTAAAATTGTCGTAGACTCTTGAAAATTCAGAATTTTATTGCTATACATCTTATGAGATGACTGACCAATTTTTATGATTTCAGGTTCAAATAAACAGCTACAGCAGAAATTGGAATACACCCTACTAAAGCCTGATTGTCACAGCTGGTGAATTTCAAAAATGCAATCTGGACGTGAGGAAGAACGATATGCAATAAAATTCTGTTTTAAACTTGGAAAAAATGCCACAGAAACGTGTGAAATGCTTCAGAATGCTTTTGGAGCATCTTGCATGAATCGAGCATCAGTTTTTGAGTGGCATAAGAGATTCAAGGAAGGCAGGGAGTCTGTGAGGAATGCTAAGAGGTGTGGGAGGAGTAAAGAAGTCAATACACCAGAGTTGATTGGCCAAAGGGTTAGGGCTAGGGTTACTATGTTGAGGTTTTAAGTGAGTTCAGGAAGAGATTTCTTGGGAAGAGGCCAGCACTCTTCAAATCGGGTCAGTGGCATTTTTACCAGGACAATACACCAGTCCACCGCTCCATCCTTGTCACAGACTATTTCACCAAGATGGGCACCAAGACAGTTCCTCACTCTCCCTATAGTCCAGGCCTTGCTCCCAGTGACTTTTGCTTATTCCCTTAGTTTAGAGGCTGTCATTATGAGACAATCGAGGAGATGAAAGAGGCTGTGACGAAGGTCTTTGACACGCTCACACAAGAGGACTTCCATTGGGCGTCCCAGAAGTTGTTGGAACGGTACAAGAAGTACGTTGCAGCCGGAGGAGATTACTTCGAAGGGTGCTAGAGTTTCATGTGTGTCCTATCGATAAAAGTGCTCACACAAAAAAGTCTGGAAACTTATTTAATGATCCTCGAATATGTATAAAGAGGATTTGGCATTAAATAACCTACAATAATTGATATGCCATAAAACCCAACCAAACCAAATCCTATATATCTAATATATATGTATAAGGAGGATTTGGCTTTAAATAACCTATAACGGTTTATATGCCATAAAACCAACCCAAACAGAAATATATTAGATTGAAACACTTGATAACTGTGAACAAAAACTCAAGAAACAACAACGCAAAAAAATAAATATGAATGTATAATGATGGGATTTTCCTAATACCTCGGCATAACATAACCCTTGACGGGTTCACATACCGTTAAAATAAATCAATCACTCGAACTCGATTAGCTAAGTGCTTGCGTTTGAGAAATAAACTCTCCAGAAGAAGAAGAAAGGGAAAAAGACAATTTGTATTATTTAATTTTGTTATCTTTTACTGCTGAGTTCTTTTTACATACCAAACTTCTATGACAAACCACTCACGGTAGCTGTTTAGGAAGGGCCACCCAGAAATTGCCCTGTTCCCTTGGTTACAGAGTGTTTCTTTGACCCGAGATTTTGGCTTCATCTAATTGTCGTCTCTCAACTCCCGAAAGCTTAAAATGCTTGCGTATTTATTCAACCTGATACCGTCAAAGAATTACAACAAAAGAGATTTTCACAACTTAATAGATAATTTTACTCTAGAAAAATTAGCAATACAAAGACCGACGCTATTCCTCGAATATGGCTAGAAAGTGCTTGGTCTTAAATACATAAATATTTTTTATTCATTTTAGTTTCTTTGTTTAACGGCTTATCAACCTTCATGGGTAGTTTAGTGCCAAAGCCACCCTTGTAGAAAATACCATTTAACCCATAGCTGGAGAAGGATAAAGAGGTTCAATACTTTTCCTGAGGGCATTAGTCCAAAAGTAAACGTAATAACGCAACTAGAGATCGAACCTGCTTACTTCGAGGCTCCTTTTCGTTATTTTAGCCATTACGCCATGAGAACTCCTCTCATTGATTTGAGAATCAAAACCACACACACACACACACACACATATATATATATATTCATATTAATATATAACTAATGATAATTAACTATATTATTAATAGAAAAATACACGAACTTGTGAACAGATATTACGCCTTGTTATCCCTTTTAGATAAATAATGAACCGTTTCGATGTGAATGCGATAAAAGCAAGAGTAGCAAAAGAAAACGGTACATATCGGAGAAAAATAAAGCAAATGTACTAAGAAAGACGGAAACATTGAAAGAGAGAGAGAGAGAGAGAGAGAGAGAGAGAGAGAGAGAGAGAGAGAGAGAAGAGAGAGAGAGAAGGGAAGAAAGCATTACAACTATATATCAGGCGCTTATCATCTGCTTCACTGAAATAAAATGGAAGGATCTAAAGTTCTTTCTTTCTTTCTTTCTTTCTTTCTTTCTGAGAAGCAGGAAAGATTGAGAGACTAGAAACACCCGGAAAAATGTCAGCTTGTGTATGTAAAAGAGAGAGAGAGAGAGAAAGAAAGAGAGAGACAGAAAGTGAGTGAGAGATAAAGCGAACAAAAGAGGGAAAATGCATAAATGAAGAAAACATTTTTGTTGATATTACAAACCGAGTAATAAATAGGGAAGCAAAATTTATTAAAAAAATCCCTCTTTAATTCTAAGGTTGAAAACAAACAAATGAAAAACACAAAATAACAGCAGCAGCAACAACAAAAGCAAAACATTGTTTTATGAATAGCGAAATCTCCACAACAAAAAATCCTAGCAAATAATAATGCCAAAAAAATGTTTTAAAAAATTCTTAATACGCAGATGAAAACGTTTTGATTGTAAGAAAGGAATCACATAATAATGCATCACAGTGGCACAAATACAATACAAGACACGACTGGGTGGGAAAGGTGACCCACTGAAAATTGTGCAAGAGATTAAAACTTGACCATGTTGACATATAGAGACACCCAAACCAGAATCTCTTCAACAAAATGAGACGCCTAACATTCTCTGAGATTTCCTGATACAAACAGATACCCCAAGCGCAAACAAAAGACCAGATGTAGAATTAATTTATATTTATCCAACTACTTCGACCGAGTAGAAGGTGACTCAAGGTAAAGTTTTAGCGGAGTTTAACAGTTTTGAATTTATATTTTGTTTCTAGACCAGTTGTCATACCAAAGTTTAAAAGCCCAGTCTGCTCAAAGCTGGAGGGAGAATAGTTTGGTTTTTGGTTTGGTTTATGGCATATTAATCATTGTAGGTTATTAAATGCCAAATTAGGTTTAATCATATATATTAGATATATATGATTTATAAACATAAGTCAACAAAGTTAAATAGTTTCAAGTATTGCTATGTATCACGAACAATTCAGTTAAAAAACCAAACAGTTTTAGAAGGGGTGTCCTCGTGGTATAATGGTTAAAGCGATGGACTACGGAATCGTAGTAAGCGAGTTCACTTTCGGGCAAATACCCTTGGGAAAGGTATGAACCCTCTTAACCTCCCAGCTATGGGTTAAATATTACCACTACTGTTCTTCTCGTAGGATGGTTTCGGGATTAAATAACCTACAAAGGTTGATATGCCATTAAACAAAGAAACCAAACCAAACAGTTTTTTTTCTATCAATTCAATGTCAAATAAATTCTTTATTTGCACTCAGTTTAAATGTCCATCAGTTCGATTTGACCCATAGATATCAGGTGCTCCCACTCGAGACGATAGAGGATCTGGGAGCGATGGCAATGAAGGGGTACTCCGCATTCCCCAAAACTAGAGCCTCACCGTCAGATTGTTTAGAGTCATATCCAGGAAACACGTTGCGGATGGGGTCTTACCCCTCTGCAGAGATGCAGTTGGTGTATTTTACTGGCGATAGTAGAATTCATACCTTTCCCAGGGATATTATCGCTAGGTGAAATTCAAGCAGCCTCGTCCAGGATTTGAAATCGGGTGACTGTGTTCCCAGCTATGGATTGAATTGTATTACTACTGTTCTTTTAAAAGGATGGATTCGGCATTGAATAATCAATTAAGGTTGATATGCCTCTAAAAATGAAACTAAATCAAACTAAATCATGATGGCAAAACTCAACGAATTTCTCTTTTTTGTGTATGGTAATCAGTAGTCGCATCAGAAATGGCACTTGCCACAAAGGAAAATGAAAGATTAAATGAGATTAAATGAGATTATTGGTAAAAAAAATGAAACAGTTCATTGTGAGAGTTTAAAAAAAAATTGAAACTTGTTTTATTTTCTATGGTTGATATTATTTGGTAGTTTCCTCCATTAGCAACAACAGAATATTCCATAGAATAGTAGTGGACTTATTATCGGAGAGAGGGTGAAGGACATTCATATCTTTTCTAAAAATAATAGTCTGGAAGTGAAAGTAAGAGTGCAAATAGAGATCGAACTCACTTATTACGATGTCACAGTTCAGCACGTTAACCACTATATCACAGAACAATTCTTTATTCTCATGCAGCAGAAAATAATTAGAGTGATTTTTATCATCTTAAAATTTGATATTGGTTAATGGGTTGGTTTTCTGGTATCTCAACCCTTGTTAGATTATTTCGAGTCAAAGCCGATTTAAAAATTAGACTCCAAATGTATCCGATAAAAAATGTATATACATAATTTTTCCTCGACGGACAGGATGAGTCACAAGAACAATTTTTAAGCGGATCTTTTTTTTTTAAAACTAATTTGAATTCAGAGCTTTTCTTCTTCTACATTGGTTATCTAACCAATGATGCAGTCTCTACCACTATTTACCCATAGCTGAGCGGAAAACTGATGGGTTTATGTATTTCCCAATAAACATTAGGGCGAATTGAAACAATACAGTCTCGTCCAGGATTTGAACTCGGGCCGCAGATTCCATTTTCAACAACAAAAACCGTTATGCAAAATACGCCTCTCACAGCACAAACGTGTATCTTTACATTGATTATAACGAGGTAAACATTAAAAACTGACCTTGTGTCATATCCTGCCCGAGCGGAGGGGTTGGTGAATATGATAACGAGGTACTATTTACCAACCCCTCCGCTCGGGCAGGATATGACAGAAGGTCGATTTTTAAGCGGAGTTTAACAGGTTTTAATTCAGAGTTTTCCTTCTCCTAGACTAGTTGCATCACCAAGGCTGAAGAACCTAGTCCGTCCTACTATTTATCCATAGCTGGAGGGAGAATAAGGGGGTTCATACCTTTCCCAAGGGTATTTGCCCGAAAGTGAACGTAATAGCACGACTGGAGTACGAACTCGCGTACTACGATTCCGCAGTTCATCGCTTTAACCATTACACCACGAGGACATATGATAACGAGGTAAACATTAAAAATTGACCTTTTGTCATATCCTGCCCGAGCGGAGGGGTTGGTAAATATGATAACGAGGTAAACATTAAAAATTGACCTTGTGTCATATCCTACCCGAGCGGAGGGGTTGGTAAATATGATTACGAGGTAAACATTAAAAAATGACCTTGTGTCATATCCTGCCCGAGCGGAGGGGTTGGTAAATATGATTACGAGGTAAACATACCTAGTTGTACAATATATTTTTAAGAGCCAATATATTCCGCAATAGTTTAAAAATTTTTTAATTTATTTGTATTCGGTTCACTGAGACTCTCTCCGATGTTGATAACCATTACGCTACCCTCAAATTAAAAGAATCCAGTCGACTTGGACGGGGCTAACTACATCTCTGAATCGGGGTAAGATCCCCCTCACGAGTGACCTTAATATGACACCTGAAGTGATTGTACCCGTTAGGACCTCATCTATGGGTCAAATAGAACTACAGTCCACAATATGGCACTAAACTGAATCTGATGGTGACGCTCCAATAATTCGAAGCTTTGGAAATTGTGAAGTACATCTTCATTGCTATTACTTCCAGGTCCACTCTGACCCGGTATCCTATTTACCAACCCCTCCGCTCGGGCAGGATATGACACAAGGTCAATTTTTAAGCGGAGTTTAACAGGTTTTGAATTCAGAGTTTTCCTTCTCCTAGACTAGTTTCCTCACCAAGGCTGAAGAACCCAGTCTGTCCTACTATTTACCCATAGCTGGAAGGAGAATTATTGGATTCATACCTTTCCCAAGGGTATTAGTGCTATGTGAAATGCAATCAGTCTCGTCCAGGATTTGAACTCGAGTTGCCGTGTTCATTTCCTACGCCGATAACCATTACACCACGGGCACCTCCATAACCCGGTATAATAGTACCTGTTAGGGGCCAATCTATGGGTCTTTAGCGATAGGAATGTTTGTTATTGTTTTTGGCGAAGAAATGTGTTCTTGCATGCGGGTGTTATTCCCTCGCTAAGTGTTGTTGTAAAATAAAGGAGGATGAAGAATTAAGCAGACGTTAGCTTTTATATGAAGGTTTTTAATGGCAGCATGGAATAAAGAATTTAAGTTAATGGTGCAAGTCTCGTAGTAAGGAAAGAAGTAAGGGAACGATTTGAAGTTATGAGAGAGTGGAGAAAGCAGCGCGTGTTGTTGGACGTGAGAGGGAGATATGTTCGCCATAAGTGTAGCAAAAGTCGTGTTTGTTGTTTGAGGAGAGAAACGTTGAAGTCACCGTGAGTTTGTGGTTCTGGTTGTTTCGGGGAGAAGCGTGAATATCTCCAGAAAATGTTGCCCTGAGGTGAAGTCGCTAGGTGTCAGGGCGGTATTCTGCATCGCAGTCCAGATAGCCAATTTTGGGGGTGACGTAAAGTTGTTCCTGTGTGTGGCGTATTGAATTTATCTAATTCATATTAAACTGGGAACCCTTGGTCTAAGAGAAATTAAACTGGTTCCCTCATTGTGTCTATGCTGCTGCTGCTATTGAAGAGCAGACAGTGAGACGTCTGCACTGAAAGAAATTGTTCAGCCAAAGAGGGTGTTTGACGGTTTCCCCAATTTGTGCTGCCCAGAAAGGTGATTCGGATTTGAATAAGATAAGTCATCCTGATTGGGTGAAATTATGCGTCGACCCTAACGGTCGAATTAAATTACGCGCCAAACAAAAAGATAAAATTCCTTCTGCTACAGGTCAAATGGAACTAGTGTCCTGGGTATGATACTAAACTGCATCTAATGTTGAGGCTCCGATAATCCAATAGTTTTGGGGAATGTGGAGTGCCTCTTTATTACCATTACCCCTAGGTCCATCCACACCGAGAACAGTAGTACCTATTGGTCTCATCTATGAGTTAAATAAAACTGTTTGAGCATTTAACTGTGCACAAACAAATGACTGATGTTAAATTGAATTCTGCTTCATAGTAATACTTGGAACCATTTAACTGTGTGCAAATAAGACTATTGGTGTTAGATAGCAATTCTTGAAGCCATTAATTTTGTGCAAAGAAATGATTAATATTAAATAGAATTATTCGTGTTAGATAGTGATACTTGGACTATTTAACTGTATAAATTAAAGAATAAGGGATGCTTCGACCATTTAACTGTCAAGGAATTAATGTTGAATAGAATTTAGTTTTAAATAGCAATACTTGAAACGAGTTATCTGTGTCCAAAGAGTAAGTAAAGTTGCGACATTAGTCGAGGGTGATCCGAAGGCTCCTTTTTCAATAGCTACCACACCAACGTGTAAGGGAGGGCGCTACTCCATCCCTTGATTGCATCACTTTACCCTTGATCCTTACCTTATAATGCCAAGTGTTAAGCAAGGAGGCATCAAGTACCAATTTTTGAGTCTTTGATATGACTCGACCTTGTATTGAACCCTAGTCTCCCGCACCGTTAACGAACACTTGACTCATTTGGCCATTTTGCCGTAATTCTTTCGAAATTACGATTACCTACAAACTATTCACTTGCAAATCATATTTCTATATATATTTACCAACCCCTCCGTTTGTGCAGCATATGACACAAGTTCAATTTTTTAGCGGAGTTTAACAGGTTTGAATTCTGAGTTTTCCTTCTCCTAGACTAGTCACCTCACTAAGGCGACTAGTCACTTGAAGAACCCAGTCTACTCTACTATTTTCCCATAGCTGGAGGGAGAATATTTGGATTCATACCGTTCCCAAGGGTATTAGTGCTATGTGAAATGCAATCAGTCTCGTCCAGAATTTGAACTCATGTCGCCGTGTCCATTTCCTACGACGTTAACCATTACACCACGGGCACTCCCTTCCATAACCATTTAGATATCTGCAAACGAATGATTAATATTAAATTAAATTGTTTGAGTTAGTTTGGTTTTATGGCATATCAACCCTTGTAGGTTATTTAACGCCAAATCCATTTTTTATGCAAATAATCAGTTCTATTTCAAACAGTTCAGTTAAGTATTCAGTTCAATTGTCAAAAACATTTCTATTTCAAAATATTCAAGCAGTTATGTATAAAAATTCAGTTTAATGTAAGTACAGTTTCAATGTCAAAAACCGTTCAATTTCAAATAATTCAGTTTAGCATAAGTACGCAGTTTAAACGTAAGTACAGTTTAATTGTGAAAAACATTTCTATTTCGAGCTATTCATTTTAGTCAAGTCGTTCTAATTCAGCTAATTCAGTTTAGTACGAGTACAGATTTTTTTTACACACTGTTACATGTCAAAACAATTCTTTGTTAAACAGTTCAGTTTAGGGTAAATACAGTTCAACGTCAAAAAACAGTTCTATTTGAAATAATTCAGTTTAGCATAAGCACGCAGATTAAATGTAAGTGCGGTTTAATTGTCAGAAAACATTTCTATTTCAAGCTATTCAGTTTAATCAAACAATTCAGTTTAGCGTAAGAATGCCGATAGTTCTATTTAACCCATAGATAGGGCCCTATCAGGAGCTACCACGCCGGGCCAGAGTGGACCTTGGAGCGATGGCAATGAAGGGATACTCCGCGTTCCCCAAAGCTCCAGCATTGCTAGAACCTCACCATCAGATTGTTTAGTATCATATCCAAGACACTCGTTAGGGAGGGGTCTTACCCCTCTGAAGAGAAGCAGCCGGTGTATTCAACAGCCCCAGCCGACTGGGCAATGTTTGAGTTAAATATCAATACTTGTAAACATTTAACAGTCAAAAACCTAACCAACCAAAAAGCTAATTAAAAGTTAAATTCTATAAATATTATCCAATTTAACATTGAACTTAATTATTACCGAAGGAGACGTTAAAGGGTTATAGAATTAGAACAATTATACAGGGTGGAACGATAAAATTGTCGTCCTAAAGAAAACAACACTACAGCTTTATTTTAAAACTTTTATTGAAAAAATCAATTCAGGTGACTTGATTATGTAGTAGAGCTGACATCTATTCAATGTAGCCGCCCTCAGCCTCAATCACCGCCTCGATACGGATCCGGAACTAGGAGCATGCCTTTTCCACAAGCGCCGGCAGGAGCTCGGCGAATACTCGGCGATCAGGCTGGCTTTGGTGTTGTGGAAGGTCATGTTGGTGATGTTCTCGACGTATGACCAAACGAAGTAGTCTAGAGGGTTCAGGTCGCGGGAGGAGAGAGGCCAGTGAGAGAAGGGTACAAAGTCGTAGCACTCCTTCTGAAGCCAAGCCTGGGTCTCTTTGGACTTGTGGGCCGGCGACGAGTCCTGCTGCCACACCCAGGGTCTGCCACCGACCACCTGATTGCACCAGGGGATCACTACACTCTTCAACACATACAGGTACACTTTCGTGTTGACTTTCAAGCCGACTTCGAAGATGTGAGGTGGCATGATGTGGCCCTCACTTGAAACCACACCAAAGACCATAACCGTAGCTGGAAACTTTGTTTTCATCACTCTGAGCACGTCCCTGTTATTCGTGGCAATCCAAAGATGATTCTGGTTGTCATAACTTGGATCGGTAGAGAGCATGAGTTGTACAGCGGCTCATCTCTGATCTCGCTCGTTGAACATTGAGTCCCTTTCAGACACGATAGAGCCTCCTATCGCACTTGCGATTAGTACACAAGTGGCCAACCAGTAGATGGTCTTCAACAAAAAAGAAAACCGGTTTTCATTCAACGGAAATGGAATCATGTCATCTTTTCTAGGGCGACAATTTTATCGTTCCACCCTGTATTTGACTGACATAAACGCCTCGTTTAGCATGATGTTTTGTGAACTTCTCTAGAAGTCTCCTGGGTTTATTTCTTCCTGAAGCTCTATGTATTTGACCTTGTTCCAAACTAAACTTATCAAATTACTCTTACCTTTTGATAGCCATCCAAGTCAAATGAAATAAAATTGATTTGTCTTGGATTTTGAAATAAGTTGTTAATGGACACCTCGTGAGCCAGCTACACTCGCAAACCATTAATAAGGAGTTTAACTTTCATTGGGTGTTTCATACATCCGGTCATGCGCCACAGCAAAGCTTAGTAAATAATTAAAACAAATTGTTAATATTAGTTGGCTTTCTTTTCACATTGATTGTTTTTTTTTCTCCGGTTTCCCCACAATGTGACACAAAATTTCATTTGCAAGCATTATACTCGCAAATTCAATGAAACTGGCAAAGAATTCAATGAGATATCTCATTTTTTGGCCATTTTGACGAATTCCGGTAAATAAATGCGGTATTTTTATAGCTTTTTTCTTTAGATCGAAAAATATGTGGAGTTTTCTACCTTAAAAAATGGAAAAGTAGTCTTTCTGTAGTTGGTAGAGTATAAACCAAAAATCAAAAGCTTATATTTATCCAAAAGCATCTTAGATTTTCAAAGATTTTGCATTTCACGTCTCAATTCATTGTTGGAAGTACCAAAAATAAAAGTGTGGGCAAACGTTCATAAATGATAGTGACATTTTTAAAAATGTATTAACTGCTTATCGATGGCCTTCGAATATACTCGTTTTTTTCGCATTAGTGAAAACTGTTTATTTGGTTAGGATGTTTTGCAGCATCTTAACCTGTAATGGATTACATATTACTGAAGTCAGTCTTCTTTTTGTTTGCAGTTAAGAAGTTCCAAGAAACTAATTATTATAATACTTTCTAAACAAATTGGCCAAGTCAGTTGGGGTTGTAGAATACATCGACTGCATCTTTGCAGAGGAGTAAGCCTTCCTCAACGAGTGTCCTGATATATGACACTAAAAATCTGATGGTGAAACTCCAGTAATTCTGGAGCTTTGGGGAATGCGGAATGTTCATTCGTTGCCATCCCTCCCAGGTCCCCTCTGGCCCGGAGTGGTAGCAGCTCAAATGGTCCTATCTATGGCATAAATAGAACTAAATTGTGTGCTCATGCTAAACTGAATTGTTTGAAATAGAAAATATTTCGACATTGAACTGTGTGTAAATAAATTACTGACGTTTAATTGAATTGTTAGAGATACATAGAAATATTTGGAACAATTTAACTTTGTTGAATAAACTGAATGGCTTGAAATAGAACTGTTTTGACATATAAACTGGGTACACATGCTAAACTGAATACTGAATTGTTTGAAATAGAACTGTTTATATGTATAAAATGGATTTGGCATTAAATAACTGATGTAGACCCAGATTGGGAACACGAAATGACAACTCGGAACACGGTATAAGTTTAAAGATATATTGAAGTAACAAGATACAGAAAGAAGTGGTGGCGTAAGCTAGGCTCATTTGTCAGTCGAATATCGGTAGAGTATCCAATCTCTTTGAAAGTACTTGGCTCTCGATTAATATAGAATTTGGAAGAGTCCATGAATGAGTAGGTAACGGTCCCATAACAATAACTTACAATGGTTGATATGCCATTAAAACAAACCGATCTAAACAATTATAGTTAAACATGTTTGGGAAATAATTTGTTTGATTGTTTTAAGTATTCCCGTTAAATTCTAATAATTTTCACACTGTTATATGGTTTCAAGCATTCCTTTTTAATATTAATGATTCGCACAATCATGTGGTTTCAAGCCTTCCTATCTAGAGCTAATAATTTGCATACGATTATATAGTTTCAAGTATTCTCATTTAATAATAATTTTGTACACAGTTATATGGTATCAAGTATTCCTATTCAACACTAATAATTTGCACACAGCTATATGGTTTCAACTATTCCTATTTAATGATAATAATAATTTTGTAAAGTTATATGCTTTCACATGTAATTATATAATTTCAATTGAAAATACCTATGATCTTTTGTTTACATAAAGTCACTATTTCCAGGGGGGATGTCCTCGTGGTGTTATGGTTAAAGCGATGGACTATGGAATCGTAGTAAGCGAGTTTGTACTCCAGTCGCGATATAACGTTCCCTTTCGGGAAAATACCCTTGGTATGAACCCCCTTATCCTCCCAACTATGGGTTAAATAGTACCACTACTGTTCTTCTAGGAAAATGGCTTTGGCATTAAATAACCTACAAAGGTTGACATGCCATTAAACAAAGAAACGAAACGATATCACTATTTCCAAATAGATGATCGCTTCTGTCGTCGGGGTTTAGAAAATGCCGTCTGTATCCCTAAAAAGGGTTAGACCCACCATGGGAATGACATGAAAATCAATATATAGATGTGGCACAAATCCCAGTCTCGTTGGGTATCCCATTCATTAGGCCTTCCGCTATATCTAAGCAAAAAGCTTTTATTTATTTATTCATTTATTACTTCCGATATGGATGGATGCCTCGTTGTGCTTTCACAGATTTTTGCAATTTAGTTGTAAGTTCTATTAGATTCTTTATATCGGTTACCTTGTACAAACAATAAGCTACTTTTAACAAAACCTATTTGCGATATTGGTATTCATTTTTGTACTGTTATAGTGTCACATGATGTACTTTTTTTTCTCTAAGTTATTTCTAAGACTTTGAGAAATACAGAGATTTTGAGATAAAAATTAAATATAATGGAGTAAGGGATGAGTTTATTAGTTTGATCTATGCATCTTTAAATTGAATGGCCCACGTAATTAAGGGAGTAAAACAGCAGATTCGATTTACCAAGTTTTTCCTCGGTAAAAAAATGAGTTTTTCCTTCATAATTATCTCTCGCCATCGTAAAAATAATGATCTAAGTGAGTTGCCACAAAAAGCGACTAAATTTAAAACGTTGAAATCAAATACGAGTCAAAATTTATTAATATCAAAGATTTTTTAAATTACCTTTCTTTGGTAGTGAAGAATGAGTCGTTGAGGCATATAATCGTAAACTGTGCGTCACCTGACGAACGAAACTTACGATTTTTTTCTTCACAAAAGACATTGATAAGCTTCTTGGCTTCGGGCAATAGACCGAATTAATTCTACGATAAATCAAGTAATTTAAGTTGGCCTGAATCGATCTACACATTGAATAATATGATCAAAAACACGGTGAAAACAGCGTGATCAAGATATTCTACCAGCAACCATACGTGGTGAATTCGAAGTTTCCAGACTTTTTTGTGCAGGCATTTAAAATTGTCATAGACTCTTGGAAATTCAGTATGTTATTGCTATACATCTTATAAGATGACTGACCAATGTTTATGATTTTAGGTTCAAATGAACAGCTACAGCAGCAATTGGAATACACCCAACTAAACCCTGATTATCACAGCTGGTGAATTTCAAAAATCCAATCTGGACTTTAGAAGAACGATATGCAATAAAATTCTGTTTTAAACTTTAAAAAATCCATGCGATGAAAGCTGGATCTACTGCTATGACCCAGAGACCAAGAGACAGAGTTCCCAGTGGAAACATGCTGGCTCTCCCAGACCCAAGAAGGCCAGACAGAGCAAATCCACCAACAAACTTTTGATTATCCCTTTTTTGACAGCACTGGCATGGTCTATATGCACTGGGTCTCCACTGGACAGACAGTCAACAAGAAATACTTTGTTGAGGTTTTAAGGGAGTTCAGGAAGAGATTCCGTTGGAAGAGGCCAGCACTCTTCAAATCGGGTCAGTGGCATTTTTACCAGGACAATGTACCAGTCCACAACTCCATCCTTGTCACAGACTATTTGACCAAGATGGGCATCAAGACGCTTTCTCACCCTCCTTATAGTCCAGTCCCTGTGACTTTTGGTTATTCCCTAAGCTCAGAAGCTGTACTTATGAGACAACTGAGGAGATGAAAGAGGCTGTGACAAAGGTCATTGACACACTCACACAAGAGGACTTCCATGCGGCCTTCCAGAAGTTGTTGTAACGGTACAACAAGTGCATTGTAGCCGGAGGAGATTACTTCAAAGGGGGCTAGAGTTTCTTGTGTGTAGTATCAATAAAAGTGTCCATACGAAAAATGTCTGAAAACTTATTTAATGATCCCCGAATCTTAAACTGATAAGCAGACTAGATGTTTCTGCTGTTTTTCTCAGCAAGATTAGAAATATTTCATCGTATTTTCTTTTTTTTTTTAAATCTTTATCAAGGATTTCTTAAACCTCATTCGAGCTTATTTAATGTTGGTATAAATATCTCAGTAACATAACAGCCCTTTTGGAAGAGGCTTAGAATACGTTGATTGTATTCCATGCATACTGCTCCTCCCCTAAGAGTATCGTAGGTATGACATAAATATACATCTGGTGGTGAGGTTCCAGTTCTGGGAATATGGGAAATGATGAGTACGCATTTATTGTTATTATTTCCATGTGTATCCTGATCCTGAATGGGAGTATCTGTTCGGGTCACATCTATAGGTCAAGTAATTTTGTTTAAAAATTATTCGTATTGTGCAAAAAATGCAAATATGGACGTGCAATGAACGCGATTCCATCATGTCTAGGCATAAAATAACCCCAGAATGATTAATATGCTTTTAAGATTAAACAATCAATGGAGCATCCTGTTAAAAATATCACACACACATATACACACATATGCACACTCAGAGACACACATGCATATATGCAGGCTCCTAGGGTAATGCTTACCTTTATTGAAAATGGACACGACGAACCGAGTTCAAATCCTAGACGAGGCTGTTTGCATTTCTCATAGCGCTAATATCCAAGGGAAAAGCAAGAATCCAATTATTCCCCTCCAGTTAGTTGTAAAATGCAGAGCAGACTGGGCATTAACCTTGGTATGGTAACCTATCAAGAAGACGGGAAACTCTAAATTCAAACCTATGAAACTCTGCTTAAAAATTGATATAGTGTCGAATCCTGCAAGTGCAGAGGAGTAGGATATATATATATATATAATTTTTTGTTGAAGGTCCAAAGAGAGAAAGAAATATTTTAAAATAACTAGGTCCACGAATAAATTCGTATTTTTTGAGGATTTATTAATCTATTTTTACATACGTGTATGTTTCCAGCTTCATTTTGTTTTTAGATATTTCAAGTAGGGAATAAATGTTAATTTTTTGTCAAATATTATCCCCAGAAATTTGTATTCGTCTACAAGTGGGATCTCTGAACCGTCAAGTTTAGGCTGGGGTCATTATATAACTTTTTTGTGACAAAAATGGACACATTTTGTTTTTGTTTTAGAGAATCTGAATCCATTTACTGTTGCCCATTTGCTGATTTTCTTTACTCCCTGTTGCAGTTCTCTCAATTGTGTGGGTATATTTTGATTTGAAACCTATCATGAGGTCATCCACATATAGAGAGCCATCAATTCCAGATGGTAATTTTTTGATTACATTGTTTATTTTTTATATATTGTTTATTTTTATATTCAAAGGAAGTAAAATTGGGGCTATGGACTTACAAAACCACAAGAAAAGATCAATTACCTAATGTACATTGACGATAACAAACTGTTTGCAAAAAACGAAAAAGAATTGGAGACTGATACAAACAATGGAATTTAGGAGGTACCCGTGGTGTAATAGTTATCATCGTATGAAATGGACAAGGCGACACGAGTTCAAATCCTCGACGAGACCGATTGCATTTCACTTAGCACTGATACCCTTGGAAAAAGTATGAATCCAATTATTCTCCCTCCAGCTAAATAATAGGGCTGACTGGGTTCTTCAGTCTTGGCGAGGCAACTAGTCTAGGAGAAGAAAATTCTGAATTCAAACCTGTTAAACTCCGCTTAAAAATTGACCTTGTGTCATATCCTACCCGAGCGGAGGGGTTGGTAAATATGGATACAAACAATGGAATTTGGCCAAGAAAATGTGCCATACTCATAATGAAGAGAGGAAAAAGACAAATAACTGAAGGAATAGAACTGTCAAGAGGGGAAAGAATCAGAACGATCGCTGAAAAGGAAAATTACAAGTACTAGGGAATATTGAAAGTGGACTCCAACAAACAAGCGGAGAAGAAAGAAAAAAAAGAAAAGAAAAGGGTACCTCGAAACCAAATTCTACAACAGATATCACATTAATAGAATGAACATCTCTTTTAAACAAATCGGGACCATTCGTAAAATGGATGAGAGAAGAACTCAGAAAAATGGACCATATGACAGGAGAATGATGATGATGCTTAACATCCGACAAATGACATCTACTGACTATATGTATCAAGAAAAGAAGGAGGAAGAGGACTCGCCAGCATTGAAAATAGCATGGCTGCATCAATAAGAGGACCCGAAGATGATATTAAAAATACCAAAGAAAGACTAATTACCGCGGCCAGTAACAGTGTAATATAATGGCCGAGTGATTTCGGTTTATGCCTTTGGGTTTAGTTAGGCTGAGAACCTTTTGGCTTAGTGCATGGGTTACTTAGGTGCAACATTAACGCAGGTGATCACGTGCGTGCGCAGAGCGGATGTGTCACTCAGAGATATCACAATAGCCCGAGATGGGAAACGGAGGCTAGCGAGTGCGAATGACGTCACGCACCGGAAGCGCGCAGAGGATTTTGGGAGATCTGGAAAAAGTCAGTGAGTTGAGAACTGGACACCGAACGAGACGATTGACTTTCGCTTGCTCGCGGAGACCTTTGTGGCGGGTGCCACACGTGTTGGGGAGGGGGCAGATGAAAAAGCCAGAATAGAAAGATTGTGCCTCTCTCCTTATGTCGAAGAACCTTTAAACTCAAAGGTAATAAAAAGGTTCGTACCTGAACTGAGAAGTCGTTACGTTTTTTTCGAATTTCGAGATTCCTACGTTCTATCTTTATAGACATTCAAGTACGTTTCACACATAGCCATATCATGGCTATGGTATAACAGCAGTGACAACATAAAGACAAACAGAATAACAAAACCAAGGAAACAAAAATAGGAAAAAAAAAACTACTGTTTGGGTATTTCAAGGGACAAATTAACGAAATCTCACACAAGAAGGTTTGGACATGGCTTTGAAAAGGAAACCTTTTGAGAGAAACTGAATCTCTTTTAAGAGCAACATGAAACAACACCATAAGGACTTATAATATGAAACCGAATATAGATAATACGCAATAGAATGATAAGTGTAGATTATATGGTGATAGAGAGAAAACTATAAATCCCATTAAAAGTTAATGCAAAAAGGCTAGACACAACTGGGTGGGGAAGGTGGTTCACTGGGAAATGTGCCAGAAACTAAAATTTGATCAAATTACCAAATGTTTCATGCACGAAATAGAATCCGTCCTGGAAAATGAAACATAAAATTCTTTGGGATTTTGAGATGCAAACGGACCACTTAATCCCGACCAAAAAAAAAAAAAAGAACCCCCCCACCAGACCTATTGATAATTAACAAATAAAGAAAAATAAAGTGAGAAATTGCTGCGTAGTGGACTTTGCCGTTCCAGCGGACCACAAATAAAAAACTAAAAAAAGCGTCAAAAGACAAGAGTTTAGACCTCACCAGGGAACTGAGAAAGCTGTGGAACTTTAGAGAGACGGTAACAGAATTGTCAAGATAGCCCATAATACTTAGAAGCTTCTTGGAGACTTGTGCACACTTGCTGACTCAGACTCCAGTGAAAGACCATCAGCTAATACAGGTTTGAAAAATTCGCAATGAATAATAATAATAATAATAATAATAATAATAATAATAATAATAATAATGAAAAATTGTCGATTTTGCTGTCCTGGCTGACCACAGAATAAAACTGAAAGAATGTGAAAAGGGAGATAAGTACCTCGACCCTGCTAGAGAATTGAAAAAACTATGGAACATGAAGGTGACAATTATACCAATTGTGATTGGTGCTTTTGGCACGGTAACTAAAGGATTATTAAAGAGCCTGGAAGATTTGGAAGTTGGCAGCCGAGTGGAGACCATCAAAACAACAGCATCATTGAAAACGACCAGAATACTGAGAAGAGTCCTGGAGACTTGAGGAGACTTCATCATCATCATCATCATGTCGTGTCGCTAGCACGGATATCCCTGATCATCTCTCGCCACTTCTCCCTATTATTCATCGCCTCTGGCAGGTCTTCAGGGTTACATCCCGTGTCCTCATATAGCTGCTGTATGTAAGTTCGAGCTGGTCGTCCCGTCTTCGCTTGGCCATATGTGGGGGTCCATAGGAGTACATCACTTATGAGCTCGTCCCTGCTTCTCCAGCAGTGTCCTGCGTGTCTGGTTCGTCTAACTTGTATAGTTTTCGTGATGGGAGGCAAGTGGCCGTATAGTTGGTGTCTTGTGGGGTGTTGTCGCCAGGACTTGTTCAATATTGCTGTCAGCATTCTCGTGTAATTGCCGTCTAGTTTCTTCTCCAGCCATTTAGTTAGCGTCCATGTAGTGCATCAATATAGCAGTATCGATACAACCGCTGCCTGGAAGAAACTGCGCTTCATTTTATCGGTCAGGTCTGATTTCCATATGATCGAGAGCCTATCGATAGCTGTCCATGCCTTCGTCAGTCGTGTGTCGATGTCTTTTTCGGTTGATGAGACGCTACTTCCTAGGTAGGTGAATTTGTCTACTAGTTTCAGAGTGGCTCCGTCTAGTGTGGTAATGTTGCCCGTTTGGTTGTAACACATATATTCAGTTTTGTGTGCATTGACATGGAGGCCAATGCCTGCAGCGGCTCGTTCCAAACTATGCAGTAGTGTCTCTGCTTGATTAGGCGTATTCGCCAGTAACGCCAAGTCATCAGCGTAGTCGGCGTCGGTGATTGTTTTTGCGGGGTACCTTTTGCTTCTTTTCTTCGTCAGCTCGAAGCCATTTTCTCTGATATTGTCGATCGACGTTCTAAGCACGTAGTCTAGACAGATGATAAAGAGGTATGGGGCTAGCGTGTCTCCTTGTAGTACTCCTGCAACAATGTCGAAGTATTACGTGTCTCCCAGTGAAAGACCATCAGCTTACGCTGATGTGAAAAACTCTAATGAGTAATAATAATAAAACGCTTAGTGTGATGCTCACAGACGCGATAAACTGACAGTCACAATGTGTCACTGACACTGAGTCTACGCTATCCCAACCTCGATTTACATAGGCACTATCACTGATACTGATAACTTTTTCTTTATAAATATTGTTAAGTATATAACCATGATCGCAGATACTAGACTCATTCAATAAATAAGGGGAATTTTGCCTCAGGACGTGACAGTAAAAAGTACTGTTTACAGTTTTCTAGGAATTCAATACTGAAGAATTCTTTCATGTCCTAGAAGACTATCAGTATGACCTTGTTTACTAATTATTGCTCCCAGAACATTTTCTTTACCAAAGAGTCACTGTGCTTCCACTCCATCGACTCTTTCTTCCACTCTATCTCGTTGCGACTAATCCATGTTTAACACATTTGTTAACATTCTTATGACGTAAAAAATTTTCTCCATGCACAACGCACTTTCGTCGATAAATTTCATATGGTTTGGACTTCTCAGCCACTAAAAGTTTGATGACAGACCTCTGTTTAAGCATGGAGCATTCTGTTTATTTGCTTGCATTTTGAAGAGCCTAAAAACAAATATTTTGGAGAGGTTTTGCACTAAGACAATTCCAGTCAATGCAGCGTAAACATTGATGGAAAAATTTCAGTACAAAATCACATATTTTAAAAATAAAAATTACCGTTATTTATTGAATGGTCGTTGTGCGTATGTGTGTGTGTGTGTGTGTATGTGTGTGTGTATGTGTGTGTGTGTGTGCGAATGAGTTAGTGTGTGTCAGTGTTAGTGTGTTAGTGTGTGGGTAATCGTGTGTGCTTGTCATTGTGTGAGCAAGAGTGTGTGTGATAGTGAATATGTGTTAGTGTGTGTATGGATGTGTGTGATAGTGACTGTGCTAGTGTGTGTGCGTGGGTGTAAGTGCGTGTGATTGTGACAATGTTTTAGTGTGTGTTAGTGTATGTGTTAGTGTGTGTATGAGTATGTGTGATAGTGACTGTGTGTTAGTATGTGTGTTTGAGTGCGTGAGTATTAGTGTGATAGTGTGTGTTAGTGTGTGTGGGATAGTGCGAGTGTGTTAGTGTCGGCGTGTATGTTAGTGTGTGTGTTAGTGTGTGTGTGATAGTATGGATGGGTTAGTGTGTGTGTGAGTGTGTGTGTGTGTGTGTGTGTGTGTGTGTATGTGTGAAAGTGAGCGTGCATGTTAGTGTGTTTGTTAGTGTGTAGGATAATACCTGTGTGTGTGTGTGTGTGTGTGTGTGTGTGTGTGTGTGTGTGTGTGTGTGTTTGAATGTGTGTGTTAGTGTGTGTATGATACTGTGTTCGTGTATTCAGTGTGTGTGTGTGTGTGTGTGTGTGTGTGTGTGTTAGTGTGTTGATATGTTGCATGTATTTTACCGGGGGGTGCAAAATGGGACATAACAACAATTTTCAAGTCTCAATAGAAATTTGAACTGGGTGCGATGATTGTGCTTCCTCTGCATGTTACTTTTATGTTACTGCATCCTTCCAACAATCAAAGACAAGCAAATTCTACATTTAAAACTGATGTTCAGGCGACACCAATTCAGTCAACTATGTCATAATCTAGAAGATTGAATGTTTCTTGAACGGAAAGTTATATGCTTGGCTTGATTGCCTCTGAAAAGGTTATTCACGCATTTTTTTTTCTATCTCGTGTTCGTGCCGACTCAATTTTCGAAATAGAAGTAAAGTGATAACTTAGCTGTACAACCAGCTTTCTTTGATATAAGAATAGAATATAAAGAGGTACATGAAATAATTTTTCTTTTAAGATGTGAAGATGTTGACCCATAATACTACAGCCTGTAGATTTTCTGACAAGTTAAATGAGCTCTGAAATGGCATACAGGCATTTCCCTGTGGTAATAGCCAAACTAATGATTGCACGTTAAGCCTCGTTCTGAATAAACATTTCATTGTAACTGATCGATATATATTGCTCTTCTAATAATTCACTTGCAATAAGATCTGAAAATGAGTTGTACGTTCGTAATTCCTTTCTTTTAATGTTGGATTTTCTTATTTCTTTATTCATTTTAGTAATAGAGCAATAGTATTTCGGAGCTAAAATTTCGAGACAAGTTTGTTTATTTATTTTTAGGCCAAGAGATGGTAATGATTTACGTTGGAATTGATGTTATCAAACAGAGAGTTCTTACCAAAAAACAATCATGGCAACCGGGACATCGGCTTAGTAATATTAAAAAGAAAAAAAAATAAATTATTTTCTTCTTCCATAGTTTTCTTATTTCTTTTTTGTAAGTTTATTGTTTTTTAATCATTTATATTTCTTTCTTTCTTTCTTTCTTTCTTCCTTTCTTTCTTTCTTTCTTTCTTTCTTCATCAATTCTTTCTTTCTTTCTTTCTTTCTTTCTTTCTTTCTTATTCATCAATTTGTCTATCTATTTTTTCTCTCTTTCTTTCTTTCTTTCTTTCTTTCTTTCTTTCTTTCTTTCTTTCTTTCTTTCTTATCAATTTGTCTATCTATTCTTTCTTTCTTTCTTTCTTTCTTTTTCATTCATCAATTTGTATATTCTTTCTTTCTTTCTTTCTTTCTTCTGAAGATTTCATATTGAGTTTCCATTTTCCTCTCTTTCTTTCTCTTTTGATTTCTTCTTTTTTTCTCTGGAGTGGGGGGTTTGCCGTGGCGGGATAACAAACATACTGGGCATCGTGCAAGGTAAGTTTGAACTCCAGTCACGCTATTACGTTCACTTTCTGACAAACACCCTTGGAAAAGGTATGAATATCCTTATACCTTCCCGCCAACCATGGGTTAAATAGAACCTCTTTCGTTCTTCAACAAGTTGACTTTAGTATCAAATAACTCATGAAGGTTGATATGCCATTAAACAAAGAGACCAAATCAAACTAAAATCAAACTTTCTTTTCTTCCTTTTCTTTTTTAAAACTTTTCCTTGCTTTCATTTCTGTTTTTGTCACATTTTCTTTCTTTCTTTTAACCACACATTATTCGTTTTAATTTGCTTTTTTTTTTAAATTTTCTTTGTTCTTTGTAGAACGATTAATAGAAATTTTTTGAAAAGAATTTTCAGTCAGAGATCTTGATGGATGTTTTTCTATAACTTGTTAACCCATCCAGCTGCCATGCTGAATAAATTCTTTTCATGATATCTCTCAGAGCCACTGGAATTATTCGGTGATGCTCATCTCCTCTTCAAGGAATATACAGCAGGTTGTACTGGGTTACATGGTGCAAGCAGTAAGTAGTAATCACTAACTAGTCAGAAAAATATAAGTACGTAATTTGAAGAAAACGAATCTGAGTTAGTAACAATAGGAGAGTGTTCTATTTAATCTAGAATAATGTGTTTGCAATATCCAGAGGTTGTTAGTTTTTACTGTTTTTAATGAACTCTTATATATAAAAGGTACTGATGATATGTGTTATATTGGCCTTGCACTATGATCAGTCAGCTTCCATCTCCTCACCACTGTTCAGGTCGTTCTTCATCTCTTCTCCGGTCGGTCGTCTTGTTACGGCGATCATTCTAATGTCTCTTTCATATCGCAATCTTTGCTCTATTTCGTTGTTGAAAAATAACAACATGGTCACCATTTCATGTCCATATTTTAATTTTGTTTATTGATGACTTTTCAATTCATTACCTGCTGGCGGGGGTAAACGAGGAAACAGCGAGAGCTAGATGGAGCGTTCAACTTCTCGTGTTGAGAGTTTCTCACAAACTAACCAATTCTAATTCTAGAACCGTTTGGGTTACCTGACTGAAACCATACAATGAGAACGCTGGTTTTAGCTTGACCACAACTTCACCAGCCGTCACTCATTCTAGTGAAACGTTTATATTTTTTCCACCCAAGACCTAATTTGAATGCTAGCCTACCTGTCAAAAATAGATCTCACTGATCTATTAAGTAACTTATGCATAAAGAAATAAAGAAAAGAAAGTGTAGTAACTGCTGTAATAATATTTTCGAGAATTTCCTGGTTCAATTTGTATCTTGTATACTTAGTTGCAATTCTCATATGCAGGCTGAAAATTTACAAATTAGTCAATGTACAGGACCCGAGAGTAAAGATTACTGACATCTGAAAATGATCTTCCAAAGGGTAAAATAAATTCATTATTACCAACAATCATAATTAACCGGCCCATTTGGTTAGAGTGTTCGCCAATGATCCGGGAGACTGGAGTTCAATCCCAGGTCGAGTCATACCAAAGACACAAAAATGGTACTTGATTCCCCCTTGCTTAACACAGCATTATAAAGTATGGATCAAGAGTAAGTGGAGTAATCTAGGGAAAGGAGTAGCGCCCTTCCTTACACCTCCGTGTAGTAGCTATTGAAAAGGAAACCTTCGAGTCACCCTCGACTACGGTCTGCCAACTTATTTATTTATTTTCATAATCACTCCACCCAACTATTTCTGTTTCAAATAGACCAGAGCTAATTAATTCAGAGTTTTGCCAACAAATGAGTAGATCCTTATTTACAAAAATGAACTATCTAAGAAATTGTCAAACGTATAATGTTGCAGTTAATATCGTGACTGACCTATAACTGACCACTGTTCTACAGAATAATGGATGGCTTAATTTAGAAAAAGTATAGGGTCACCATTGTGGGGTATTGAGTAAAAATCGAACTCAAGGTTTTTTTGAGAAGTTTCCTTAGAGTAGTTGCTAACGTGCAGGACTGCAACATCGTAGTAAGCAAGTTCGAACTCCAAACGTGCTATCACATTCACTTTCGGACTAATGCCCTTGGGGAAGGGTATAAACTCCCTTATATCCACCCCCAGTTAAGGGTTTGATAGTACCATTATTATCCTTCTACAATGATGGCTTTGACTCTAGATAACCCACGACGGTTGATTTGCCACTGAACAATGAAACCTAAGAATTTTGCCTAAAGGGACTAAATCATTCCCTGAAAAAGGTGAAAAAAAATTCTGGGGGGATAGAATTGTGATGTTGCCTGATAAATAATAGAATATGTTTAAACAGAATAGTTAATATTTTGTTATATCAAGTTAATGCCAAAAATGTTTTTGTTTCATTCACCGAAGGTTTTTCTACGTAACCAAACAATAAAATCATCATTATCAACGCTTTGAGACAGCATGGATTTCCTTAATTCTCTCTCCCTCTCACCATCCGTCTGTCTTGGTTATCGCCCTTGGTGATTCCTCTAAACAGGATCTTGTATTCGCACAGAGCTTATGTATATAAATTTTAGCCACTCTGTCAAAACTGGTGTGTACATATGCAGGAGTCCATCAGAAAACGTTGCTCATGCCAATAAGTCTTGCTCATTAATTGTATGGATAAAATGACATAAATATTTATTGGGCACAGTCAGAAAGTGTGAAGATTACATTTATTAAAAGATATGCGGAGAATCAAAAGTTCCATGAGTTATGTGACAAGAACAGTATTTCTGAGGATTTATTTAAGTGAATATGCAAAATAATCTCACAATGACAAAATATGAGAACACTTAGTTTTATATATATAGTTATTAGTGATCATTATCACCTTTCGACATGTCATGCTGTCAGCACCAAGTTCCCTGACTCTCTCTCTCTTGCCATCAATCCCTATCATCCATCGCTCCTAGCAGGTTCTCTAGGCTGCATCTTGTGTCCACACAGAGTTGATGTATGTAAGTCTTTGCTGGTCAGTCAACACTGGTACACACACACACACACACACACACACACACACATGCATATATATATATATATATATACTGTGATGAGGGAAGAAGGACCACAACACTTTTTCATAAAAATGTATCTCACACACTTTATTCTCAAAAGGGGTTGAATCTCACTTGGATGGTTTGTGAGATGAGAGGCATAAGGACATAATGGTGTTCTCTGACTCTCACCATTGGTACCTATCTTCCATATTGCCCAGTCGGCTGGGGCAATAGAATACACTGACTTCCCCCCAAACGAATGTCCTAGATATGACACAAAACAATCTGATGGTGAGGTTCCAGCAGTGCTGGATCTTTGGGCAATGCGGAGTACCCCTTCATTGCCATCACTCCCAGGTCCACTCTGGCCCGGAGTGGTAGCACCTGATAGGGCCCTATCTATGGGTTAAATAGAACTATCGGCATACTTATGCTAAACTGAATTGTTCGAGTAAACTGAATAGCTTGAAAGAGAAATGTTTTTGACAATTAAACCGTACTTACATTTAAACTGCATGCTTATACTTAACTGGATTATTTGAAACAGAACTGTTTTTCGACATTATAACTGTATTTACACTAAACTGAATTGTTACATATAACTGCTTAAATAGTTTGAAATAGAAATGTTTTTGGCAATTAAACTGTGTACTTATGCTAAACTGAATTGCTTTAAATAGAACTGATTATTTACATAAAAATGGATTTGGCGTTAAATAACTTACAAAACTTGATATACCATAAAACCCAACAAACCAAACCAAACCTATCTTCCATAGTTTCAAGTAGGCTTTCTACCCTGCATCCAGTGCCCACAAAGCTTGATTGTCGGCCAAGACAGGTAGGTTCATGTATATGAATCTATAAGAGAACCTCTCTTCTGAGTTCGTCTTTACTTCTCCAACAATGTTCTGCATGTCTCGTTTTTCTCATCTAGGTGATATTTTGAGATAGGAGGTAAGTGGCCGTACAACTGCAGTTTTATAGAATGTAGCTACCAGAATTCGTTCAAAATAGATCGTCTGCACTTCCAAGCCTCTAAACCAGTTCACAAGCCTCGGCAACAATATCTGATTTACGGAAAGTTAAATCAATATACACCAAGCGAAGACGTAAACTGCAATTGCCAAGTTATCAATCACATAGAAATGTGAATTCTCTTAAATTTCTTCAAAGCTGTGGTTATTTGAATACTATTGAATGGATGTGCCACCTGCGTGCTAACAAAATGAGTGGAGAAAAAGCGGGACAGGAACTCCAAATAAATGCAACGAAAAAAAGCCATATTTTGATAGTCACTTTTCTTTGGTTGTTATCATTTCATAAGGCGCATTTAAATATTTCCTGAAACAACAAAAGTCTGTTTAACGACCAAAACAACAGAAACATTCACGTAGCTAAACAAATGCCTCAAAAAAAAAAAAAATGGAAAAATGGAAGGCTCTAAACCACTTTTACGTTTTCATGACAAAAGAAAATTGAAGAAGCAGACAACAGTCACGTTATTCTATCTCTGTTACCGTTTCCGCTTGTTTTTCCACCCACTGCCAACTCAACCTCCTAACTACTACGCTCAACACTTGTTCCATTAGATATTCATTGAAATTCAATTCATTGTTACCCAAAAAGCTTCTGCTAATTTTTTTTTTATCTTAACTTCTCCAAAAAGAAAAATAATCTTTAGGATGTCCTTTGAAATAACGTTTTAAGTGTCCATTAGTCATTAATTATATAGCTTTCCCTGCGTTTATTATGACATCATCTTCATCACATTCTGCTTCTGTGATCTTATAGGTTGACCGGTGCTACTAATGTCTTATTTCTGTCTAATTCTTCTTTATAAATCTGCGGGATCCCTGCTGCTGACGTTATCAAATGTTGAACGCAATGAAATCATCTTTTTTTTTTTCAACACGGAAGGGAGGGTTAGAATCCGAATATAAATGGGCGAGGGATTTTTTAAACATGCTGTTTCCAAAAGAAGTGTCCTGGGTGTAACATTACTCCGTATCGAGTATTGTTACGGGTCAGAGGTCACGATTTAAGTTTATTATCCAACCAAGGCTGAAGTCGTGATTAATTGTTCTAAGAACATCAGTATATATATATATATATATATATATATATATATATATATATATAACGGATTTCGTGATTCTTTATTGGTGGGTGAGTTGAGAACGCATAATAAGGAATATTGAAGATATTATAGGTCATTATTATAGCCCACTATTTAATGCTCGAAAGGATGTTCAGTAGTTTTCGATTCAGCAAGTTCCAATAATAGCATTATTATATCCATTTATACACGAACACTGCATAAACGGAAAGGAAAAACAGAATAAATGCATACAAACAATCAAGACATTTAATAGGTACATAGTAACAATATAACAAATGTTACAACAATGAACAACTTTTCCCAAAACAAATAAATTATACATATTAGTTCAAGACAGCTGAATAAACTTCGAGAAGTTTGCGTCCCAAAGTGATTCCCTTCAGCTTCTCCGGAAAAAGTTGACGGCATACAAGCAAGTATATTTCTTTTATTTGGCGCTAAGGATTTTTCCTATCATAAGTAGACACATTATCGGTCTCAAGGTTTGTTTTTTTTAAATCCAGGTAGTTTCGCTTTGGACATTCATTTAGGTGCGTTTTTTCTATGCCTTTACTCAGTTGCAGATATAATCTGTTGTAGATGGACGATAATTGCGTTTTCAAATGTTGCTCTGAGTCCAGGTTTAAGTTCACTTCGGGTCCTTCTTCATGTTCGAGGAATTTTTTTTCCATTAGGTTTTTCTGTTACGTTCTTTCTCTTCCTAAATATTGCTCTAAAACTGTGTTCTTTCCTCTGCAACCGGTTGTTGATTTGTCTTTATGCATTTTCCTCAGATTTTTTGGGAGAATTTTCTTTCGTCATTTTAGAGTGGGCTGTTTTGTTTATGTTATTTAACCCTATTTGGGCATCTTTTAAGTTTTCCTTCTTTTACCAATATCTTTTGATCTATTTATTCTAGTTTTATTATAAGACTTGTCTGTTGTCTTGTTTCGGTCTTTTCTCTTCATTTTTTCCTTGTGTATTTTTCCTTCCTTAGTATTTCCCTATTTGGATTCAGTAAACGCCAGGAACCTGTCATCTAGTCGATTCAGCCGTTCTTCCAGGTCATGGAGTAAAATTAAAAGAAAGTAACACAACTGAATATACACGAGGATCTATCTAGAAAGAAGAATATTGGTCTCTAGTGATCATCGACCTTCAGTGTCAGGAGCACCTACCCCATTTGAAGAGTCGATTGCAAAATACAACTCATTGCTATTCAACTGTTTGAGACAATGAAACCTTAATCTAATGAAAGGCTGCCAAGCTAAGGTCAGACAGAACTATGTCACATTTTTTTACATTAGTTAAAATGCCTGTCAAAAGTTTTACAACCTACGCCCAATTCGGCAGGAGTCATCATCTATAGAAACTGTCGCTGCTTCTTTAATATGTCTGGTATACAAAAACTAGAAATAGCTACTATTTTGGATGGGGAAGGGGAAATTCCAGCGGAATTAATGTGATGACCTTGGAAAATTACTAAATATTTTCTAAATTTACACCTTACTAGATTGATAACCCCAACATTTTCAAACCGATCCCAAAACGAGTGTATGTTTAATATATTCCTCCACGGAGGAACTGTTTATCTTCTAAATTTTCTTCAGTGAAGAATTTCGATTTGATCTTCTGCTGAGAATTGGACGTCGTCCGAATGAGTTCGATTCTTAACCAAAAATAAGGTTCTTTTTCAGGTGGTGGGAATAATTATGTCCATTGCTTCCGGAAGTGCTTCACTGGATAACTGTGAAACAATCAACTGAAATTTTGCTTGTTGGGGGGTAATTTCCCTAAACTCATATTCGGAGTCGAATTTATCGAACAGAAGATTGGTTTGGTTCGGTTTTATGGCATATCAACCATTATAGGCTAGTTTATGTCAAATCCTTTTTATACACATATATTAAATATATATATGATTTGGTTTGGTTTGGTTTTATGGCATATCAACCATTGTAGGTTATTGTTGTGACCCCGGAAAGGGTGACAAATGAATATGCAAACACGAATATTAGATAACAGATTATATTACAAAAGAAAGATAGAGTTACATAGAAAAGGTAAGAAGTCTCTTACTGTTCGAATAACACCGATATTGATCTGCCTCTCTGGCAGCGAAATCTCTCAGTACTAATAACGGTGAGAAGAGTCCATTATGGTAAGATGGGTAAGGCTCCCACAACAGTTATCTAATGCCAAATTCTTTTTATACACATATATTAAATATATATAATTTGGTTTGGTTTGGTTTGGTTTTATGGTATATCCACTTATAACATGTCGTGCCGCAGGCACAGATATCCCTGACCCTCTCTCACCACTTCTCCCTATCGTTCTTTGCCTCTCGCAGGTCTTCAGGGCTACATCCCATATCCTCACATAGCTGCTGGATGTATGTTCGAGCTGGTCGTCCTGCATTTGCCCGGCCATATGTGGGGGTCCATAGGAGTAAAACACTTATGAGCTCGTCCCTGCTTCTCCAGCAGTGACCTGCATGTCTGGTTCGTCTAGCTTGGATAGTTTTCGTGATGGGAGGCAGGTGGCCGTATATTTGGTGCCTTGTGGGGTGTTGCCGCCAGGACTTGTTCAATATTGCTCGCAACATTCTTGTGTAATTGCCGTCTAGCTTCTTCTCCAGCCATTTAGTTAGCGTCCAAGTAGTGCATCCATACAGCAGTATCTATACGACCGCTGCTTAGAAGAAGCTGCGTTTCATTTTATCGGTCAGGTCTGATTTCCATTTGATCTAGAGCCAATCAATAACTGTCCATGCCTTCGTTAGCCGCGTGTCGATGTCCTTTTCGGTTGATGATACGCTACTTCCTAGGTAGGTGAATTTGTCTACTAGTTTAAGAGGGGTTCCATCTAGTGTGGTGATATCGCCTGTTTGATTATAGCACATATATTCAGTTTTGTATGCATTGACGTGGAGGTCAATGCTTGCGGCGGCTCGTTCCAAACTATGCAGTAGTGTTTCGACTTTATTGGGTGTATTTGCCAGTATCGCTATGTCATTGGCGTATTCGGCGTCGGTAATTGTTTTTTCGGGGTACTTTCTGCTTCTTTTCTTTGGATTTGGTTTGCTTGTGTTTTATAGCAAGTCAACCATTGCAGGTTTGTTAATGCCAAATCCTTTTTATACACTTATCTTAAATACATATGATTTGTAAACACATTTTGTTGATAACATTATTAAATGAGCCGGAGTCCATTCCTTTTTTTTTTTGCACACAGTTAAAGGGTTTCAAGTATTGCTTTGTAACAGTAATAACTTAACATTAGCCATTTGTTTGCACACATTTAAATTGATGCAGATGATATGTAAGAAATTAGTTTGTCAGTATTTTCATTTTTAAATGGGTTAGAATTAATTTGTTTGCACATTCATATTGTTATTGTTTCTCCATAGTTAAAAGGTTTCAACTCTTGCTATCTAGCACTAATAATTTTTTAGTGTTACTCATTGGTTTGCACTCAGTTAAATCTTCCCAACTATTGTTGTATAGCCGTAATACATATACAACTATACACATATACATGCGGAAACAAAATCAGCAATAATAACGAACAAACACACTTCTTTAGAAAAATATACCTCTCCCACTTTATTCAAAAGGGTTGTGAAAGGGTTATGTGTGAGAGGTGAGTTGGAGACTGAACAGACAGCAACAGATTGACCCCAAGTTCCTCTGTCTTTAGCAGCACTTCTTTCTCATTCTGCTGGGCTGCTCAACCAGGGGTCCTGAGGGCCCAGCCCTCTGCTGGGAGCTGGTTCTCACTGCCTCGAACTCCAACAAACTGACTCCAACTAACCCAGCTATCCGTGGCACCCGGTTATATAATTGCTTGACACCCACCTGCTTCCTGTGGCGTCGCAATAGCACCGAATTCAACCCATCCATGGTCAAGGTTGTATCTTGTTATCTTCGACCGGATGCACCTGTGTCTTGATTGACGGCTGGGTCGAAGGTCAGTATGTAACGCTATTACAATGTATTACTGGCAATTCAATTAAACATCTGTCATTTATTTACACACAGTTAAATGATCTAACTGTTCTATCTTAAACAATTCAATATAGCATGAGTCAACGAAGTTTAATTGTTCCAAGTAATGAAACGCAGTTTCTTCCAAGCAGCGATCGTCTCAATACTGCTATATTGATGCACAACATGGACGCTAACTAAACGGCTGGAGAAAAAGCTTGACAGCAACTAGATTAGAATGTTGCGAGCAATATGGAACAAGTCCTGGAGGCAACACCCCCAAAGCAGCAGCTGTACGGCCACCTACCACCCATCACGAAATCTATTCAAGTTACACGAACCATACATGAAGGAAACTGCTGGAGAAGTAGGGACGAGCTCATAAGTGATGTACTCCTATGGACCCCTTCATATGGCCGTGCAAAAGCAGGGCGACTAGCTCGAACCTACATACAGCAGCACTGTGAGGATACGGGGTGTAGCCCTGGGGACCTACCAGAAGCGATGAACGATAGGGAGGGGTGGTGAGAGAGGGTCAGTAATATCTGTGCTGATGGTACGATAAGATGATGATGATGATGATGATGAAATCTTCAAATAGTTCTATTTCTAATAACTCAATATAGCATAAGTTATTTGTTTGCGCTCTGTTTACATGTCAAACCGTTCTATTTGACTCCAAGATAGGACCCTATCAGATTCTATCACTCCTGGTCATTTTGGACTTGGGAGTGATGGCAATGAAAAGGTACTCTGAATTCACCTCAACCCCAGCGTTACAAGAGCCTCACCATCAGATTGATTAATATAATATACCGAGTATTCGTTGGTGGGGGTATTAATCTTCCGCAGAGATGCAATTGTTGTATTCTACAGACCCAGCTGATCGGGTTAGCAAACAGAAGAGGAAAGTCTGTTTTGACACACGTTGGTCGCAAGCCATAGCAACAGCATGAAACCACGTGTAGAAGAAAAAGCTATTCCGACCCGGGCCACAATTATTTCTCACCACGGTAACCGTATCGACATTCTCCTTTTACCTGTGATAGAAGTCATCCAACGACAGCGAAGGTGTGGAAGGTTTATCGCATGAGTGAGGAAGAAGAACCAGAGAAAAGGAACAAGAAAGTATATTCTTTTAAATGTGCTATTTCAGAACAAGAATTTTAATATCCATTCCGAATATTTGTCGTGTGGAAAAAATATTCAAGCGCACAAAGTTAACTGTTATTTTGCAAGTCGCGGGGAATACCGACACGTTGAGGACACCAATTATTGGAAAAATTAGGGGGCAATTTTTAATGTCCGCTAATTTGTGATTAGGAAGAATATTCAATTGTTTCCCACTTGCCAAATTCCAATAATAGCATTATTATATCCATTGATAGGCAAACACCAAATAAATGGAAGGAAACACCAAATAAATGGAAAGAAAAGATAAGATAAACACATATAAACGATTAAAGCATTTAATTGGTACTTATAACAATATAATAAATGTTACCATAGTGAACAACAAATAAATTACACATATTGCTCCGAGAAAAAATAAAATATGAAAAGAGGTATAAAAAAGTAAACACAAATGTTTTATTTCGCTCTATAGGTGAAGTCTAAAAAAGAATAAGACTACGTCTTCTGTCTCTGACAAGAACCGAAAAAGGTAATGTAAGTATTGGAGTTGTCTTTTGGTTTTCACGGTGAAATGAAGTAGAGAACGTCATAGGAGCTGGAAACAACATATCCATTTTGTTTATCGAACAAAAATAAAAATTCGCTTGCCCAACGGGCTCGGACTAAAAAGACCACTTCTCATTTTCACAGAACAGGGGCAAACGAGAGACAATTAAGGGTTTAAATTCTCACTTGACCAACGGACACGTGACGTGGAAAGCCATGCCCTCAATGTAAAGGGAGACAATGATTTTTGTCCCCCTACAGGACTTAAGACCCGAGAAGTATCCCCGCTACTGAATAGGGAAAAAGATATCACGTAAAATCCATTGTCCTTTTCTTCCTGTTTCCACAATCTCAGAAACAGAACGGAATGAAAATAAAACAAAACGTACTAAACCTAAAAATCGACGTGTTTTTGTTTTCCTTCCAAAATGACAACTAGATTCAATAAGACAGCAGTTTATTCAGGTGACATCTCTCACTAACTATTAATAGCTTCACTATCAATTTCATGTTCCTTAACTTTCACATCCCTCTAGCTAGGTCCAGGTGTATATCCAGTTGTGTCACTTTCCTTCGATTTTACTCCGTGATCTGCTGGAACGACAGAGTCGACTAAATGACAGTTTCTCTTCTTCTTCTTCTTCTTCTTCTTCTTCTTCTTCTTCTTATTATTATTATTATTATTATTATTATTATTATTATTATTATTATTTCACTCCTTGTGAGTGTTTTACACAAGCGTTAGCTGATGGTCTTTCACTGGAGTCTGAGGGACAGCAAGTCTGTTCAGATCTCCAGGACTTGTCACAGTATTTCAACCAATCTTGACAATGCTGTGATCGGGATGGTCTCGATTCTCTACTCTGTGGTCTGCTGGAACAGCAAAATCCTCAAGATGGCAAAATCCTCAAGATGGCAAAATCTTTTTTCTTGGTCTGGTCGTTTAATTGGGATTAGATAATCGTTTATACCTCAAAATCCCATAGAAGTTTATCCGTCTCGTTCTCTATCACAGATTCTAGTTTTTGCCTATACTATTTGTCAATATGCTATAATTTCTCCTTTGTAGCCATTTCCAGATTTTCCCGTGTAATATTTCGTCAATTTGTAGCTTGAAGTATCCATATAGTTGTCTTTCTTCCTATTTCTGTTTCTTAATTTTTATTATTGTTCTGTTTGTCCTTATGTTGTCAGTGCAGTTACTGAACGCTTCAATTAGGCTTTCTTTGGTCTTAGTCTTGGAGTCTTCGTATTGATTCATCTCTGCTATCTTCAATGGTGGTGTCCTCTCTTCTTCCTTGTCTGTCTATGTCATTTCTCGGATGTAATGCCTTGTTCATCGTCACTAGTTTGTTGTTCCCTCATCCATTCGACTTAGTTCCTCCTTGACCATTTTAAGAATGCTCCCGAATACCTTACAAGAGGGACTGCCCAGATGTTTATCATTTTGATGCGATTACTGCTGCAAAACTTTATTTCGAGAAGTTTTCTCGTTCATCCGTGATACTCTTTTGTTATTTTTTCTTTCATATTTGCTTGTTTGATGGTGTCTGTTTCCAATATACCTAAGTACTTGTAGTTTTTCTTCTCTCCAAGTATTCTGATGCTTTCTTGATTTGGTAGTTCTATTTCTTCCGTTGTTTGGTTTTTTGGCACTTATTTTCACTAAAAGCATGGCAGATTTTTTTATGCTAAATTACATTTCCATATCCGGACAGTATATTCTAATAGTTTTTTTTATCAGAGTCTCCCATTCTTTTTCATTTTTTTGTTACAGGTTTTTATCGTCCGTGTAGATAAATTGATTTTTCTTTTCTTGTGATTTAGTAAATTCATAGCTCCCATTTTACTTCCAAAATATGTAACTGAGTGGCATCATTGTCATTAAAAATAGTAATAGTGACAGTGCATCTCCCTAGAAGATGCCTCTCTGAATTTTCATCTCGGCGAAATTTTTTCCTTCTGCTGTCAATTGTGGCGCGATAGGAGGCATTTGTGGGTGTGGGTGTGTGCCAGTCAAAGGATCCCTTTGTCTATTTTGGCGCGAAACCTACACAAAGAGCGTGCGCATGAGATTACCTCCGAGAACGGAAGAAGACGAGGCAAGGTACTAGAGGAGTAACAGAAAAAGGCAGTCAACAGAAGAAGGCAGTCAACAGGAAAGGGCAGAAGGACGACTGCTTGTCGAGGAGCTAGGACCAGTGGACCCAGAGGCCGGGTTGGCCAACGTGAAAAGATGAGTCAGCATTCCTGGTGGCAGTGTGGGAATTTCGCTTGGATACACGCTCGTGGTAGCCCGCAGATGTGCAGAAAGTTACACAAAAGTGTCACAAACTTCTCCTTTCTTGCGCTTGGAGCTAACCTAAGTTCGTGATTGTTTGTTCTTTTCTTCCACCCTCTCGGTTGTGTATGTTGTGTCTTGTATGCTTACAAAGAAATGTGAAATACCCCTGGACGGAGATGAGAGAAACCACTCGACGATCGGATGGCCATAAGTGGATTAGGAGGTTGAGATAGTGGCGGTCGGCCATCGGGTGTAGTGTCACACAATTTTCACTTTCCAGTTTTTCATGGCTTCAGTGATGACTTTGTCGGATAACTTGTACATTTTTAGATTACCTATTATACAGGAGACTATATCATAAGCCTTTTTGTTGTCAATCCAAACCATGGCTACATTTTTCCGCCTCGCTTTGCTCTCCTTGAAGATATGCTAATAAATGTTGAGAAAATCAGTTGTTCCTCTTATTGCTATGTAGAACCCTTTTTGTTCTTCAGGAAACAGTCAACGGCTTACTAGCAAGTAATATATCTTTTCTATGCTGTCAGAATTTTCCACATCATAGGCAGGCACATTATCGGACTATAGTTGCTAGGGAGGGTTCCTTTTCAGCGTCTTTATGGATCAGAGAAGTTTTCCTCGTTGTCCTTCATTTAGGTGAATTGTCTTAGATCAGAATCCATGTATGCCATCACGGCCTGGCTTTTTCCAGTCTGGTACTTTTTTGAGTGTTTTTCTGGGCGATTTTATGTTATGTCTTTTTTCATATTATTTATCAATTCTGCTTTTCTGCAATGTTCTTCCTGTTCCCATATTTTGTTTCAAAATTGTTTCGCTTCCTTTGCATCGGTTTGTTGTTTTGTACTTATGTTTCTCTACTTAGTAGAATATTTTTTCATTATTTTGGATTTTCTTGCTTTGTGTTGTATTGTGGTAACGAAAAGATACCCAATGAAATAGAGTTAATTGTTTATTAACTCAAGTAGTACAGTTCGACTAGTGTTATAAGTCTCGCACTGTGGGTGTTACGTCCGAAGTTGGTCTTACTACAGACCGACGTCCTTTCAGAGCTGTCTCTCTGCTTCTCTTTCAGCTTTTGCTTCCTGCTTCTGCTTTCTCGAGAATCACGGTGTCTTTTATACTTCTGCGATCCCGTCATATGGTCCGAGCCACTATAAAACAGTTTGTATTGCGTGACCCTATCTCGGTATCTTTTAAGTCTCCCTTCTGTCACCAATTTCTTTTGATTTATTTTTCAAGTCGTATTGTTAGATTTATCTCTTTAATTTCGGTCTTTTCATACCAACATCATCATCATCATCATGTCGTGCCACTAGCGTGGATATCCCTGACCCTCTCTCGCCACATTTCCCTATCGTTCATCGCCTCTGGCAGGTCTTCAGGATTACATCCCGTATCCTCACATAGCTGCTGAATGTATGTTCAAGCTGGTCGTCCTGCTTTTGCTCAGCCATATGAAGGGGTCCATAGGAGTAAAACACTTATGAGTTCGTCCATGCTTCTCCAGCAGTGTCCTGCATGTCTGGTTCGTATAACTTGGATAGTTTTCGTGATGGGAGGCAGGTGGCCGTATAGTTGGTGCCTTGTGGGGTGTTGCCGCCAGGACTTGTTCAATATTGCTCGCAACAGTCTTGCGTCATTGCCGTCTAACTTCTTCCCCACCCCTTTGTATCTTTTCTTCTTGAGCACTTTTACTTGTTGCGGCGTTTTCTTTGCTTGTCTTTTTAACCTTATTTTCTATCCAGGTTTTGTATGTCTTTTTGGGTTGCTTAGAAGAACAAAGATTTCATCACAGACTAGTTTCGCTCTTGCATAAATTAACTCGTTTTGTTTGGTGATATTGCCCGTTGGGATATTTGTAAATAATTTGTTTACTTTTTCGGTTTCAACGTTAATTTCTTCCAGTCTTGGTTCCTGCGGGATGTTAATGTAGTCTCGTTTTCAGTCATGCTTCTCTTTATTCGTTCAACATTTATTTTTGTCTCGTGTTAATTTTTATTTTGTGGTACCAAAGTGTGTGTCTTTTGTTTTTTAGTATTTTATGTTTCAATTCTCTCAGGGGGCTATTATTTTTCAGCATTTAGTATTTCAATTCGGTTAGAGGGATCTTGTTCATATTCTTCCCTATTTACTTGTTTACATATTTCTAGAATCTCGAGGTCAGAAAACCAAACTTTCTTTCATATCATTTTTGCTTGATCGGTACGTCTTTGGCTTGTATTAAATCTTGAGGATTCTGCCTAAATTTCTATTATTTTTTTCTATACCTTCTAAGTGTAGGGTTACTCATAAAATAACAGCGAAGCACATTTTTGGTCCATTTTTTTTCCGTTAGTGTCTCTTAGTGTTGCTTTCATCGTTGTTTGTGTAGCTGAAATTAAAATAGCCAACATTCGTAGGGTACTGTTGGCTATCAAGGAAGCACCAGTTGATCATGGTTCATTGAATTAGAATTGAATTTATGATTTTTCATTAGTGGTATATTATGACTGTACCATACCCAGGGATCGTTTATTGTTTGTTCTTCTGCCATAGATATGACAAGAAGGAAGACACTGAAGCGGGTGACAGAAAAAAAAGAACACTTGTTTTAACTTAGTAAAAGTTCAATGATCAACTTTCTTTTTTTGTAACTAAAACTGCCTCATTGTGTTTGGATCGTCTCATAACTGATACCGATTAATTGTTTAAACCTGAACAGTTTTGTGATATTTGTCAATGCCTGATCTTTGCTTAGCGTTTCAAATATGATAAATCATTAACATCATACCAAAAAGCCACTTTTTTCTCATCACCTTTTTGTCAAAAGAGTTCTAGTCACGTGATTTTAGAATGGAAGAACCGTGCAACTACTCAAATTCATATTCATTTTGCTACCTTTTTTCCCTTCTTTCTTCTCCTCACCCGTAACAACACATTATATATATATATATATATATATATATATGAAAAGCAAAGCATTAAATATTACTTCGATAGTACGGCAGATACTTTAGTTATCTACATCTGTGTTTTATTCCTATGAAGATAATTTTGTCCAGTATGGTGGGAGGTCATTTCCTTCTTTCACAGATTTTTTTTTCCTTTTGCCACAGTTGTTCATTTTCTGATCTCTTATGGCTTATGACGTCGTTTTGCGCATTCAGAATTGAAGTTGGAGCTGTCAAAACATTAAGCATAATTAAGAACTATTGTTATCCTCCCTGGTTATTGCACTATTTTCCACAAGATCAAGTTATCTTTCACACGTTTCTCTGAATTGAATAATATACCGCCTCAAAAGAGCGGAATGAATCCACTAATAAAATCATTATTGCACCCCACTTTTTTAAAAGAAAAATAATGCTCGAAATCAAAGAAAGTTGTGCTTAGCAAGTATAAAATAGAAAGTAAATGAATAAAATACTGAGAAAATAATGAGACTCGTTTTTTTATTTTTCAGGCTGGCACCCCTGACTGAAAATTCAGTTCATGTTTTTCTCTCAAAAGTCATATTCAACGAATTCAGTTGAATCATTACCAGTGTTTTTTCAAGCGTGAACATTTGATTAATTTCTTTGTCAAACTTAGAATACGCTGGATATTTGCCCAGCAGAGGGTTACTCCACCGATCTCCACATCTAGAACCTCACTATCAGATGCAGTTAGCATCATTCCCTGGACACCATTTTTATGTAGGTTTCTTATAGCTCAACAGAGGATCCCATCAGCGATTTTTAGCCATGCCAACAGGATGGTAGGATCAGAAGACAGCGTCATCTAAAAACTGATGAAGACAGCGTCATCTAAAAACTTACACCACTACTATCAGGAGAGGAAACCACGTATTCATCAGTGTGTGGCTTCCTCAGGGAACTGTTTTGAAGGAGATATTGTTGATTTGTAATTAAATGATATTAAAAAAAAGACACAATCCGTCTTATAATTCTATAGACCGACTGACCTCCTATTCAAAAGAAAAAAGTTACACAATGAAATCAAATAGTTAAAAAAATGTTCGCGCTGATCCTTCTGGAAGAGATCATATAATTTTTTTCCTTAATTACGCATTCAAGTATGAAGCAGTTCCCAATCATTTTAACTGAACCTGTTTAACGCTCTTCACTCATTGAGGCGAGAAAAAAAATAACAGAATTTCAACTTGAAATAAAAGAAAGAAAAAATACGCCTTTTAAAATAATTCGATTTGCTTTGACTTGAGATCGACAAAAAGAGACCTGAATCTTTTCGACATTTCAATTTGTCAACTCTTTTTTTTTTAATTAAAAAAAAAGAAAGAAAAGAAAATAACTCTCCTATCAAGTGAGAAGCAAATAACTGGAGTTAAGACGCTGGTTTACAGTCGAGGTATCAGGTTGTATAAAAAATGTTCATTTTCTTAATCCTCTCAGACTTCACAATGAACCTCTCCAGAGCATTTGCATGGTTTTAAAAGCTTATACTCAAAACATGGAGGCGCTCATTCGGTAATGGTTATCCTCAAAGGATATGAACTCAACTACCCGGGTTCAAACCTGAACGAGACTGTTTGCATTTTACGTAGAGCTAATAGCCAGGGAAAAGGTATGAATTTAAACATTCTTTCTCCTGCTTTGGGTAAATCACGAAGTAGACTGGGCTCTTTAACCTTGGTAAATCGTGGAGCAGACTATATATATATATATATTGAGAGAGAGAGAGAGAGAGAGAGAGAGAGAGAGAGAGAGAGAGAGTAAGAGAGAATTAAATAGATACTTGATGACTCGTGGACAGTGGCCCATATTAATATTGATGCTTCTCTTTAAGAAGGATTGAAGGTTTGTAATGAATATTTCATAATTACTTCCCTTATATCACAAAAATTGTGACTGAGTGATTGACTTATCGACATGTCAACCCGTCTAGGGTTATTTTATGCCTCGAGTTTAAAGAATTGCGTCCAATGTATGCTGATATTAACATCTTTATGTAGTTGTTTCTTTCTATTTTTTTGCACATACTAATATGATATCAAGTATTCCTATCTAATACAAATAATTTGCACACAGTTATATGATATCAAGTATTCCAATCCAATACAAATAATTTGCACACAATTATATGGTATCAAGTATTCCTATCTAATACAAATAATTTGCGCACAATTATATGGTATCAAGTATTCCTCTTTAATACAAATAATTTGCGCAGTTATATGATATCAAGTATTCCTATCTAATACAAATACTTTGCACACTGCTCTATGATATCAAGTATTCGTATCTAATACAAATGATTTGCACAGTTCTATGATATAAAGTATTCCTATCTAATACAAATAATTTGCACAGTTCGATGATATCCAGTATTCCAATCGAATACAAATAATTTGCGCACAATTATATGGTATCAAGTATTCCTATCTAATACAAATAATTTGCACACAGTTCTATGATATCAAGTATTCCTATCTAATACAAATAATTTGCACACAGTTCTATGATATCAAGTATTCCTATCTAATACAAATAATTTGCACACAGTTCTATGATATCAAGTATTCCTATCTAACATAAATAATTTTCACGTGGTTATATGATATCAAGTATTCCTATCTAGTACAAGTGATTTGTACAAAGTTGTATGATATGAAGTATTCCTATCTAATGGATGCCTCGGGTACTGTAATGATTAGCAAGCTAGACTAGCAAACCTACACGAGTCAGTTCGAATCTCATTGGGTGCCCCATTCATATGGCCTTGTGCCACATCTAAGCAAAAGAAATTTTGGTAAATTACTATCCATATCTAATGTAAATGATTTGCACATGGTTCTATGATTTTAGAAAGTCCTATCAAATAAAATTCAGTGCGCAAGGATAATTTTAAAATTATGTGTGCATATAGAACTGTTTCGAATATGGTAATATCAACTGCATTTACTGCAGAAAATAAATCGTTTTGACTTCAATATGATTATCATATTTACCCAACAACCTCTGCACGGACAGGATATGACACGAGGTCAAATTTTAAGCGGAGTTTAACAGGTTTTAATTCAGAGTTTTCCTTCTCCTAGACTAGTTGCCTCACCAAGGCTGAAGAACCTAGTCTGTCCTACTATTTACCCATAGCTGAAGGGAGAATAATTGGATTCATACCTTTCCCAAGGGTATTAGTGCTATGTGATATGCAATCAGTCTTGTCCAGGATTTGAACTCGTGTCACCGTGTCCATTTCCTACGACGATAACCATTACACCACGGGCACCTCAATATGATTATAAGGAAATTCTCTCTCACAAATCACTGAATGATTTGGAAATGAGTTTAAATGCCGCATTTAACATTTCTGGATGAAGAGGCTGACTGTTGATTTTGGTGTCCTGAACAAGCAAATACGACGCAACAAGCTATAATTGAGTTAGAATAGAATGTTCTTTCACATGCGGAGTGTTTTTCAAATTTGTAATTGTTTATTAAACCTAGCTTAGTTCGGCTCAAGGCTAGAATGTTGGGGAACCCAGGGAAAATCAAACACACTAATAATTGTCTACTTACTTTATTGGCTGATTTTTACACAGCACTGTACACCCTTAAAACGAGGCGCAATTTTGAGTTGGTATCAAGCAGCAAGTATTCGGTTCTCTGTGCGGACCAAACTCACTTCCGAGTAATTAACCCGCAAGGTTTTCTTGCCACTCCGTGAAGTGAACATTTAAAACTAAGAATAACTTGTAAAAAATCATTATCGTGGCAACAGTTCCTTTAGTAAAACTTTTATGTTAGAAGTATTTGTTGCATCTTGGAGAAATCTACCAACAAAGTGTTGTCTCGAAAGAATTTTTGCACGTACCGTACTCCTTCAATGATTCAATGAATAGTCAGAATTTCTCTTGTGGATCGATTTCTTCAAACGGTTCTGATTTTACAAAACTTTCTTGACTGGTTAGATACGATGAGCAGCAGATCATTATAAACCTCAGCATCTGTAGCAGTAAGAGTTATCCGTGTGTAGTTCTTTGTGATTCCGAGGTCACTTTTCTCAGAGAAAGAGACTATGCAAGCTTTCGTTTATTTCTCTATTGAGTTTTCGTTATACATTACATTGCACAATCGAAGAAGTATGTCATTAAATTTTCTCGTCTCTAGGACTCTTCTCTGTATTCTGGCCGGTCTTTACCATGCTGTAGTTTGGAGGGTCTCGGCTCATCCTTCGGTTTCCAATTCTTCCAGCTCCTTTACCAAGCCTTTGGGAACCGTTTATATCGTGCCAATTACAATTTGTATCACCATTATTCACATATTCTACAGCTTTTTAGTTCTCTGCAAGGTCCAAGAATTTCTCTCTCTTTTCGTTTTCTTTGAGTTTTCCTCTCTGGTCTGCCGGGAAGGCAAAGACCACTATTGGGCAGGTTCTCTTTTTTAAAGTTGATTATCACAAGGTCTTGTCTTCTGGTTGGGATCTAGTTTTCTGTTTGTATCTCAAAATCTCATTATTATTATTATTATTATTATTATCATATGAATGCAGTATTGATATTCTCTGTTGAAATTTGCCTTCAAGTAACATTTGGCTTTCCCCAAAGCTAAGATTGCAGCTGAAACATTGTAGACGAGATTAAAGAGAACATAACAAAGCAACTGATGGTGATCCCAGGAAAGTACTTGAGGACTATTTGAAAGAGAAAGGATGTTTTTGATGAGTGAGTGAGGTCCTATGGAGAGTATCTTGAAGGGGACTAAGTCGCCATTGCTTGAGGGAGCCTTTTTTTTCGTTAATATTTAATGGCTGGATACTTAGCTAAAAGAATATGTATGAATAATTTGATGTTCTATTAGTCAAAGAAAAAGCTACAGTGATCAACTTTCCCTGGTCGCACTTGTAATCATATTATTTCTGCTGTTAATTAGTTTTTCGATCTCCAGGAGAGAAAACCTTGGTTGCCCCACGCGAGATCCGATTCAAAATAGATAAACTGTGATAACGTTACGAAATCTGATCGCACTCGGAACGTTCCAGTAAGTCTGGCTGATTCTGTCACGTGTAAATTGAATTTAAAACAGTCATCTGCGTCAATTCGAGGGTTCGAGATAATATGGAATAGGTAGAAGGTTTGGTTTTGTTTGGTTTTATGGCATATCAACCATTGTAGGTTGTGTAATGCCAAATTCTGTTTATACATATACATAAAATGTATATGATTTTAAAATACTTTGTTGATAATGTATTTAAACGATCCTAAGCTCAAACTTTTGTACACAATTAAATGGCTTCAAGTATTGCTATGTATCACTCACAATTCAATAAAATATCAGTCATTTGTTTGCATACATTTAAGTGGATATGCATATATGATCTGTAAGTGAATAGTTTGTAGGTATTTTCATCTTTTAAATGAGTTAAAATTAATTTGCTTATGATCTAATATTGTTATTGTTTCTACACAGTTAAATAGTTTTAATTATTGCTATTTAATACTTACAATATTAATCATTTGTTTGCAAACAGCAAAGTGCTTACAAGTTTTGCAATTTAAAACTAAATATTCTATTCCAACACTATTCATTCATTTACAAAAATTCAAATGGTTCCAATTATTACTATGTATCACTAACTATTCAATTAAAAATCAGTCATTTGTTTACACATAGTTAAATGGTCAAACAGTTCTATTTCTAACAATTCAATTTAGCATAAGGTTTGGTTTGTTTTTATGTCATATCAACCATTGTAGGTTTTTACATGGTAAATCCTGTTTATTCATACATATTAGATATACATGATTTGTAAACATATGTCGGCAAAGTTAGATAGTTTTCAAGTTCACTAACAATTTAATTAAACATCAAACATTTGTTTACACACAGTTAAATGATTAAGCAGTTCTATTTCAAACCATTCAATTTAGAATAAGTTAAATTAAATGGTTTCAGGTCTTGCTATATATCCCTAACATCAGTCATTTGTTTACACATCGTTAAACGTTCAAACAGTTCTTCTTCTCACTATTCAGCTTAGCATATATCAACAAAGATAAATGTTTCCAAGTATTGCTATGTATCACTGACAATTCAATTAAATATCAGTCATTTGTTTACACACAGTTAAATGATCAAACAGTTCTATTTCATACAATTCAGCTTAGCACAAGTCATTTGTTTGTACATAGTTTAAATGTCAACCAGTTCTATTTGACTGGACCCTATCAGGTGCTCCCACTCTGAACCAGAGTTGACCTGGGAGTGATGGCAGTGAAGTAGTACTCCGTATTTCCCATGGGTCAAGCATTATCGGAATTTCTTTTGAGATTTGGTTCAGTTTGCGCGCGTATGTGTGAAGTGTGAAGAACACAATTTTCAGTCATGCAGTTTTTTTTGTCGAGGATGTTTTCATTTTATTTTTTTTTATCTCCCTTGTGCAATTTCTTTCCCATCGTGTTGATTGGAATTGCTGAGTGTTTGTGGGGCAAAGTTCTCCGATTTCTGTCATTAGTTCTCGGTCGAATTCCTGATATTTTGTCTTGTAGTGTATAGCTCTGCCTTCTAGTATTTTTGCTTCGGCTTTGAATTTCAAGACGTCTAGTTTGGTTTTTTTCTGTTCCTTTGAGTCTTGTTGTGTAATTTTTTCTTTGAATTTTCCAGGGATGATGATTTCATCCATTTTTATGAAAGTCTTCGTAGATTACTGATGTTTCTTGGCTTTTCATAGCATTCAAGAATTCTATTTTCCCTTGATTTAGTATGGTTCTTAAGGTTTTTGTTTTTGATTTTTCGCTCGATAAGCTTCTTTTGTGTGAATTTACCCTATATTTTGTAGGTATCCATATTTTTTTCAGAAAAGCATCATTAAAAGAATTACGAACGCCCAAAAAATAAGCAACGAAGAACCTTTAGCATAGGTCTCTGGTCTATATATATATATATATATATATAAGTATGTATTCTGTGTGTATGTGTGTGAGTTTATGCATATGTATACACGTATGCATTCACGTACAATCATATATGCATACACTCGTATACACATAAAAATTCAGGGGTGTTGGATTGATTCTTGTTCTCCTTTGTGCTAAATTAATTTTTCTTCCGTGTGTGTACACGCGTGTACATCCATTTACACCGATGCACATATACATGTACGTGCATATGTTTTTTCAAGAGCATTGGGTTGGTTTCATGTGTGTGAGAATGCATTTAACCTTACAAGCAGGTGTATTTTAAGTTAGTTGTTGGCCTCTCTCTTTCTCTCTTTTTCTCTCTCTGTGTGTGAGTGTGTGTAAGTGTTGGTTGGTTGGTTGATTGGTTGGTTTTTATAGCATATCAACCTTTGTAGGTTATATCACGCCAAATCTATTTTTTATGTAAATAATCAGTTCTATTTTAAACAATTCAGTTTTGCATAGTACACAGTTTAATTGCCAAGAACATTTCTATTTTAAGCTATTCAGTTTATTCAAACAATTCTAATTCCGATAATTCAGTTTAGTACATATTTTGTTTACCCAGTAAAAGGTCAAAACAGTTTTATATATAACAATTCAGTTTCGTGTAAGTACAGTTTCAATGTCAAAAACGGTTCCATTTGAAACAAATCAGTTTAACATTAGTACGCAGTTTAAATGTAAGTACAGTTTGAATGGGAAAACATTTCCATTTCAAGTTATTCAGTTTAGTCAACCAGTTCTAATTCAGCTAATTCTGTTAAGTATAAGTACAGATTTTGTTTACACACAGTTACATGTCAAAACAGTTCTATGTTAGATAATTCAGTTCAGTGTAAATACAGTTTCAATGTCAACAAACAGTTCTGTTTCAAATAATTCAGTTTAGCAGAAGTACGCAGTTTAAATTTAAGAACGGTTTAATTTTCAAAAACATTTCTATTTCAAACTATTCAGTTTAGTCAAACAATTCAGTTTAGCATAAGTATGTCGTTAGTTCTATTTAACCCATAGATAGAGGCCTATCAGGTGCTACCACGCTGGACCAGAGCGGACCTGGGAGCAATGGCAATGAAGGGGTGCTCCGTATACCCCAAAGCCCCAGCATTATTGGAACCGCACCATCAGATCGTTTAGTGTCATACCAAGACACTCATTGCTGAGGGGCAGTCAGTGTATTCTACAGCCCCAGCCGACTGGGCAAGTGTGGGAGTGAGGTTAGGCTATGGTTGATATTCGTTTAAATCTATCTATGAATTTTTTTTTGAGTAATGAGTAGTCAACAATCTGATATATTGGCATTATTTTAAAGTCTCTCTTGCTGCATACATAAGGGCGCTTTGATTAACGGAGTTTTCTGTTTTCTGGAAATTTAATGTTACTTTTATGTAATAAAATGTTTAGTGCCTGAGTGCAGTCAATGTATATCTTGTTGCAGATAGTGCATTTGAATATGTAGACTACAGTTTTTTAAACAGCAGCTTGAATTTCTATTCATTGTGAACGGTGTTTTTGAGTTCTCGTAGGTATAGGATAATCCTTCTGTGATTATATCACACACTCCACATATTCTATTTTTACATTTTGAGTCGCCACACGATCAGTGTTTTCCCGATTTAGATGAGGTTAGTGTGTTTCAAGATTTCTTGTTGTCGTTTGCTTTTAGTGATTTCTGTTGAGTCAAGTATGCTTTTAATTCTCTAATTGTGTTTAAGATTATTTGATATTTCTGCGAATAGCTCAGTGTTGTTTTTGTTATATGTTGAGACATATGCTAAGTGTTTTCCGTTGCTGTTATTTGGGCGTTCGTTGTTCTTTTAATGGTATTTTTTCGGCTAATTCGAATCCATTATCTATGAGTATTGCAGGAAATCCCCTATGGTTAACGGTTACGCGTAATTTTTTCTGGGAGGGTTTGTAGGATATTTTTGTTGGAGGTTGTGGCGTAAATCCTACCTTCTAAGGTTTAAGGGATGGATTTTATGGAGTTTTGGGGTAATGACTCTTGAAATGAAGGTATTGTTGGGTGTCTATGGGTTTGTGACACACACAGACACATACATACATAACCACACAGAATACATACTTATATATGGCAAAACATTTACAGATAGATAGAGAGATAGATAGATAGGTGTAAATAGTATAAGATAAATAAAGAGAGAGAAATTTAGACAACTGAAACATGTACATAAAGGAGAGGATGCGGTAAGTTCTTGGCTCTATTAAAGACATGTATATTAATCCTCATCTAATCTCTCAAAAGTCAAACAGTAAAAATATCAATATCAGAATATCAGGTGTAAATATCTATCTATCTATCTTGAGAAATAGATAGATAGACAGGCAGATAGATAGATAGAAAAGAGTATTTTCGAAGTGGGTCAGTTGACATAAAAGAACTTATATTTCTGTAACTTTGTATTTGCTCAAACAGGTTTTTCACTGTTATAGGGATCTTGTTGTCATATTTGAAATAATCAAGAACAATTCTCCAGGTACAAAAAAAAATTTAAAAAAATTAAGAATTTACTCTAAATCAAAGCTCGATCGATACAGGAGATCTGCTTATATACAATTACCTAAAATATGCAGGAAGAAGTTTTATATGCATCCATAAATCTATGAATGTTTCTATGACTATTTTTATATGTTCAAACAGATGTTGCACCATTTTAAAAATGTTTTTACCAAGTCTGAAATAATAATGAATTATTCTTTACAAAAGAAGAAAAAAATAAAAAAGTAATTAAGAAATGCAAGAACTCTCCAATCTTATAACCTCAAGTTATCAATAGCGTTTGAACTGGTGCTATTACCACTCGTCACGGCTTCTAATCCGATTGTTGGCGAACGCTTATTCTATTTAACTGGATAACTTTTTAGTGAGACACAAAATACGTCAAAAGACTAAAGTAAATGTTATCTAAAAGACTGATTATTTTTTCTCCTTCGGTACTAATAAAGACTTCAAGCATTGCCCAGATTAAAACAATTACAGAGAAAAACAAGAGGATTTTTTCAAAGAAAAAGATTAGTTGGGTAAATATTAGGTGATTGTGACTGATTCCATATTGTCTAGCATCAGGAACACTCCAAGGAAAGTCAGATTCTATTTTATATTTTGAAAAAAGAAAACACACACACACACACACACACACACACACACACACACACACACACACACATATATATATATATATATATATATATATATAAAGTAGTTGGTGAGCGTTGTCGATGGCGACCAGAAGGCTCCCTTTTCAATAGCTACTACACTGAGGTGTAGGGAAGGGTGCTACTCCTTTCCCTGGACTGCTCTACTTTACCCTTGATACGTACCTTACAACGCTGAGTGTTAAGCAAGGAAGTATCAAGTAACATTTTTAAAGTCTTCGGTATGACGTGACCTGGGATTGAACCCAGGTCTACTGGACCATTGGCTAACACTCTACCCACTAGGGAAATGAACCGCTCTCTCTCTCTCTCTCTCTCTCTCTCTCTCTCTCTCTGTCTCTCTTTCTCTCTCTCTTTATATATATATATATACTGTTGTGCGATCGGTAAAATTTCGCAAAAATAAAAATAAGACTGACATTTCACTTTATCATATATGTTATGTTGTAAAATAAGTAAGGTCGACACACTTGTAGAATAAGAGACATTTTATTCCGGATAGAATACCCTACACAGTTTGTTATGCCGAAAAATATAAATAACGATTGTTATATTTGTTGACAGACTCGGTCTTGAGCGAATACCTCTTTAAATAGTCCTCAGACCAGTCAATCCTAGGAGTTGGGGCTCCAGCCATTCCACAGTAATATACAGATACCAAAATAGCATGAAAATACCTTGAAATATTATAGATTAAATTTATTCAATGAAATTGCCATTAGCTTCAAACCCCAGACAATTTTGGAATCTCCTGCAAGACTTTCCAACGGTCTCCTTGTTTGTAATTTGTAATTGTTTCCGTTATCGTTACCTTCAGTTTATCTTTTGTGAGTCATAAAGTTTTTTTTCGGTCTCTCATCCAACTGCACCTCACACATAATAATCAAGGGGATTATAGTCTGGGAAATTGTCCTACAATTTTGTCATAGCTTCGTAGGGAGGGCGGGAGAAACTGAGATATCCATGTCTTTCCAAGGAGTCTAGGTCGATGTAAAACGCAAACGTCTTTGTCCAGTAATTGAACGTGAGTCACCGATTCCATTTCTTACAACGATAACCGTTACACTTTGTGTGCCTTCTCTACAAACACATGCGCACATGTATATATATATATATATATAAAGAGAGAGGGAGAGAAAGAGACACACACATACACATATTTACATCTCTCCTGGCTAGACTTTACGAACAAAGATTTATGAAGGAGGCTGTCCACATCGACTGCAGGCATGAGGTTGGCTGACTAGGCCTTTGCGGGACAGGCAAATATGACTGCATTGACTGCAGTTAAAGGTCTGGTCTGGTAAGACTGCTGAGGCTCCCTGGATCTTCCTCCTGGGGCGTTTCTCCCTGAGGCTGGCTCTCTAGGAGTCCTCAAAGGTAGAGAAGACCTGGTGGATGGTGCGTCGCCAGGTCTGACAGTCAGCAGCAAGTGTCGACTACTAGTGGTGGTCAATATGGCAGGTATCGAGGGTCTTCTTGAGGGAATCTTTAAAACGTTTCTTTGGTGCCTCTCTGTCACGGTAGTCAGTGGAGAGCTCACTATACAGGGCTATCTTGGGCAGGCTATGCCCCCCCATTCTGAAGACATGCCCTGCTCATCGTAGCTGTTACTTCAGCAACATGAAATCAATGCTGGTGATTTCTGCCGGATCAAGGACCTCAACATTGGAGACATAGTTACTCCAGGGAATCTTTAAAACGTTTCTTTGGTGCCTCTCTGTCACGGTAGTCAGTGGAGAGTTCACTATACAGGGCTATCTTGGGTAGGCTATGCCCCCCTATTCTGAAGACATGCCCTGCTCATCGTAGCTGTTACTTCAGCAACATGGAATCAATTTCTGCCGGATCAAGGACCTCAACATGAATGCTGAAGATGGTGCTGAGACATTGCTGATGGAAGCGCTCAAGGAGTCGTAGATGGTGGCGGTAGGTTACGCTTGACTCAGAACCGTACAGCAGGGTGGTGAGTACGATGGCTCGATAGACGCCGATCTTAATGCCTGTCTTTAGATGCTTGTTGTTCCATACTCCTTTGTCGAATCTGCCGAAAGCGCAGTTTGCTTTGGCCAGTCAGTTGTCTACTTCCCTGCCGATCTTGACGTCTGATGTGATGGTACACCCCAAATAAATGAACTGATGAACTGCTTTCAGCTCAGTTCCACCGATGGTGATGTGGAGAGGGCGGTACTCTTCTAGGGTTGCAGACTGGTGAAGGACCTCAGTCTTCTTCAAGTTGAATTCGAGTCTGAAGAGCTGGGCAGGCAAATTAGGTGTTGCAGGTCTCTTTCCGTGTGGGCAACGAGGGCATCGTCGTCAGCGAAGAGGAGGTCACGGAACAGCTGCTCAAATGTTTTTGTGTGGGCATGCAGTCTCCTGAAGTTAAACAGATTGCCGTCAAGGCGGTAGCGGATGTATACAGCACCGTCATCGTCAATGTCTTCAATGACATAATTAAGCATCATGCTGAAAAAGATGCTGAACAGAGTCGATGCCAGAATACAACCCTCATTCACGCTGTTGACGATTGGGAAAGACCCAGAGAGGTCACTGTTCAGCCTAATTTGGCCGCGGTGGTCTTTATACAGTAGGATAAGTATGCTGAGGAACTTTTGGGATAGCCAAGGTGCTCCATGATCATCTACAATCCCTTTCTGCCCACTGTGTCAAACGCTTTGGTCAGGTCCACAAACGCTACATACAGTCCTTTGTTCTGCTCCCTGCATTTCATATGGAGCTGTCTGAGGACGAATACTATGTCTGTGGTGCCCCTGTTGGCTCTGAACCTACACTGGGTTTCTGGTTGAATAGATACGAATCTATACATCATTAAATGAGAAAAATTGAGATAAGAACTTCACAAGAATGATATAAACTGTTTAGAAAGCAGTTCCCTATAAAACAGGTCTTGGATGGTCACTTAACTCCCGTTTCCCAAACTATCTAAATAAAACCAACAGAACTTACTGGGCATTTCTGGTAAAGTAAGGACAGACTCATTCGTTACCTTTTCTTTTGGACTCTTACACATGGGTGTTGACTGAGTAGCAAAAACTTATATTATCAGCTCTGTGAAAAAAAATAATGGCTATTAGGACGGTGATGAGAGAGAGAGAGAGAGAGAGAGAGAGAGTGAGTGAGTGAGTGAGTGAGTGAGTGCGAGTCAAAAGATGATAATATGGTTTCAATCTAATCCTGGTAATTTTCAATGTAGCCTCATCACCAGTTGAAGTTTAGTGCCATACCCAAGACATCTGTTTTTAGGGGGGCGTCTTTTTCTTCAGCAGAAAATATACTAGGAATATTCTCGACCTCGTCGATAGAGTGATCTTAATAGAAGCTGTAACGTGATATAGTAGGTCCAAGTTATAAAGACAACGAGAGGCTAATTTCTGGGGAAGAGAGAGTGAAGAAAAAAAAAAGAAGAAAGTGCAGACAGTAAGTCTACTAAAACAACTAGCTGACCCCTGCGGGATTTAGGCTAAGGCACTGGATGAAGGTCAGCCAATCACGGGTGAATGACTACGGTAATTATAAATGACTAGAAAACACCGATGGTCCTATATCTTCTGTGCAGGTGTGGAACCACCGAAAACGGATATGATCCTCCCTCCGATATCAGGCAGAAGTAAGCGGAACAACTCGGGTTTGAAATTCATTTGTCTGTCAGACGTGATGAGGTAAAGACATCAGTTGAACACCAGCCACAAAGATATAAGGTCAGACGAAAATTACGACCCTCATTGAACTCCAAAAAGAAGTCTCACATCAGGTTCGAAACCGTGAAGACGAAACCAACGACCAAGCATCCTCGAATTACCAAAGCAAGTCAGGAAGAAAATTCTGCTCTCTCTTCATCGTCTTGACGTGTTTCTTTAGTCCAACTAACTTGGTCAACTCATCTTTCATACTCTCTTATATTCTCCCGGCGACTACTAAAAATTGTTGTCGCGAATAAACTTTTGTGTTAGAGAACTAAGACGGTTTCGTGTTTCGTCAACTTTTCTCATGCTGATGTTTCAGCAGCGTCCGACAACTACTTAAAACGTGGCGGGAGAGTCATTTACACGTTCGAGCACGTGGTGGTACAACTTTCTCTTTGGTACTGCTATGTCATAGGAACCTGAGCATATCTTAGAATCAAAAGAAGCTATATTTGTGAAGCAGTCAGTGAAAATCAAACTCCCTACAATATTAATTTATTAAGCTTGGCTTAGTTTGGCACTAGGTCAGATACCATTACCTTTGGACAGCAAAAGACTGGCACCATGCTGTTTAGTGCAAGGGGTAATGTTTCTTAATCTTTTTGACATACTTTGCAAGTCTACTTTTGATTATTTGCTAGCAAAGAAATGATTATTCGAAAGTAAACATATGATTATTTGAAAGCCAAGAAATGTTTTTTTTTGCAAGCAAAGAAATGCATATTTGAAAGCAAAGATAGGATTGATATTTATCGCTGCCTTCAGGATTTGAAAAGCCATGAAATTATTTTGCAAACCAAGAAATGCTTGTTTGAAAGCAAAAAGATGATTATTTCTAAGCAAAGAAATGATTAATTGAAAGTAAAGACAGGTTTATTTGGAAGCAAAGAAATGATTATTTAAAAAAGATCAGGAATAAAAATGAGAAATGAATCTAAAGAGAAATAACAAGAAAATATAAGGAAATAGATAGTGATATTTAGAAAAGGAATGATATATATATATATATATATATATATATATATATATATATATTACAAAAATTGTCATCAAACACCCCCCCAACACACAAATATATATATATATATATATATATGTTACAAATTTTAAGTGTTTTGAGTTGTAAAGCTTGTAAATGTAGTTGTTGATTCGAGATGTATATATATATATATATATATATATATATAAGCTTTACAACTCAAAACACTTAAAATTTGTTACAAAACTAAGTGCAGAAGTAAAAATATGAATTTTGTTCCTGGAATGCACACCCTGTCAAAAAAAAAAAAAAAAGAAAAAAGAAAAAAGAAAAGAAAGAAAAAAAGAAAAAAACTAGTGATTTTATTCAAGTGGTGCAAGCTCGTATAAAACCAGCGACACTATGGATGAGCTGACAGAAAAAAAAAAAAAAAAAAAAAAACAGTTCACCTGTTTGCAATAGATTCTATGAACTCATTTCTGGTTTTAATTAAAGATCTTCTTTTGTCCTTAAAAAGTTGCACTACCAAGGCTTGAGAGCCAAGTTTGCCCATCCATTTAACGCATGAGAGTAGAGGAAGAAATGGATACATGTATTTCTCAAGGGTATTGGTGAAAAGTAAAACAAAAAGAGCCACATGTAGACATTTTGCAACTGAAATACCATTGTGAAATCTTTATTCGCTCTAAACGTCCATTTTGGATCATCGAAATTTTTTATTTACCCATGAAATGCTAATCAATCATTTCTAAATAGAATCGTCAATACCATCACTGACAGCAGTTGCAACAGGAAACCTATGGGTTTATAAGTCGTCTAGTAAATGATAGATATTTAGAAAAAGAAAATTATTTTTTACAAAAGAATGTATTGTTAATAGAGACGGAAAGACGACGTTTTTGAGTCTGAAAAATCTTTTAAAAAAACCTATGGGTCGACTTATACGTTAGGACTAAAACCCAAATGTTTACAATAGTGTTGTCAACCCGAGGTAAAGATTTAAATTTTAGTTCTGCTATATAAGTCGACATCTAACTTTGTTGAAAGTTTTTCAGGCTTAAAAGATAGACTTACAGGTTGAATTTTACAGTGATAATTTTAATGGACATTTTTTTAATGAATATTAAAAAAATCGATATCTGGAAAAAGAGAAATCGATATTTGGAAAAAGTAGAAATTGATCTTAGAAAAATAAAGAATGAAATATTTGAAAATACCAACTGGACATTTAAGAAAAAATATTTGAAAAGTGAAAACTGATTTTTTTTTAAACAGAGAAATGATTTTATAAAGAGAATAAAGGAAGAAATTTTTAAAGATGTTAAAATTATCAGCAAGTGGATATACAAAAAAAACAAAAAACAAGTAGAAATATTGAATAGCATAGAAGAGAAGAATTACAAAAAGCAAAAAAAAAAAAAAAATCAACAAAAAAACAAAAGCAAACAAAAAAACCCAACAACAAACAAACCCAAAACACATAAATATGTCATAAAATTCGAATATATATATATATATATATATATATAAATATATATATATATATATATATATATATATATATATATATATATATATATAAACTCGAATCTTCTCAAAAACAAAGAAATCGATGTTTGTGAATCGGAACTTGATATCTAAAAAGAGAAAATGATATTTGCAGAATGTTGCCGTTAAAAACAGAAATTAATGGTTGGTTATGATTGAACTGTTGAATGTTTTTTACATTATTCATTTGGTAAAATAAAAAAATTAAAATATTGATTAATTTAGATCCAGTAAAAAGATTTATAGAAAATCGATTTCTCTAATCCGATATAATCTAATATCATCCTAATAGGAGTAAAACTATAAGAGAGCTCTTATAGACAAAATAATTTCTCAACGTTCTCAACAACAAACGATAGCCTGGCATTCCGAAATCTCAGTTTGTTTACTTCATCATACGGTTTATTTTTAAGATCATGTTCTTTGTTATCTGCATTTAATTCGTCTTTCAGTTCCTACGGATGAATACCGCATTTTAATTCGAGTTTCATTATTCTATTTTATCTAAAGTTACCCTTATAGAACCAATTATTCCTCAATCAAGTTTAGCTCAATTGTTTGGCAAAAGACCATAGCTATCGAGCCACTACTGAGGATTAAATTCACTATTCTATAGTAAGGATCTTCGAGACCAATAGTCATTACTTTACTCTGATATTATGGGGCCATAGGAAGGTGTAGTGTTTGGTTATCAGTAGTTGTTGGTCGTTGAATTTGGGTTTAGTGTATCTGACGCCATTCGTTTTTCTTATGACTCCATTTAACCCATTAGCTTCTTCTTTGTCCGTGGGAGGCAGCAAGTAGGTCACGAATGGAAGGAAGGAAGGAAGGAAGGAGACGAAGATACTCTTTAACTCAAAACCTTATTAATAGGTTTAACGACCATTCTGTGGGCGAAGAAAATCTCCCTGAAACCAGTGGAAATGGTTACATCTTCCAGACAAGGTGTTAGAATATATCAAGATTCGTTTTCGGTGGGATTATGATGTCGAAGTTTGTGATAGTTTAGTAGGTATCTTCAATAGAGGCCGCTGCAAGAAGAGACGCAACTTGCCTCCTTCAGTTCGAGACCGGGAGAACACGTGCGTTACCTGCAAGCAGCCGAGGGAAAAAAGGTCCGTCTAGTATCAAGAGTAAATCTGAAGTGAAAGAGAATTTCTTTTTAGCGCCCGAAAGGCCCTTTCGTTAGGTATGCGCTGCTCTTACTTCCTGTCAGTGGGTTCTGGGAACTGCTACATTTTTTATTTTATTTTATTCTAATTATTTATTTATTTTCTATTTCTTATTCAATACAACAAGGTACCTTTTCATGATTGTTACATCAGGGTCAATGTGCCTCAGAATTACAGGCTTTTTTTTTAATTCTACCATGTCGATGTGATCCGACAGCTGTCAACGATTCACGATGATGGCTTCATTTCCCATTTAAAAAGTTTTAAAAAAATACTTCATCGATCTGTCTGTGTCAATTTGCAATGGTTTTAATCTTCATAAAGATTAATGAGATTATGTTAATTCCATTATTCCTTTAAAATTAAAACATTCTCCCTTAATTGCTCACTGAATTCTCTTGAGAACGGAAGTCAAAGTGAATGATATTAATCATTACAATAACCTTTTATGTTCTTTGTGTGAATCAGAAAATGACGTTTTCACTCTATGCTAAACTTTTGAATCCGTGTGCCAAACGTTTCGAGCCAAACGCTATTTTACTATATTTCACTATAATTTGCTGTAATTATACTATTTTACACCGGGCCATAGTAGAGTGTTCACCAATGGTCCGGGAGACCGGGGTTCAATCCCAGATCGAGTCATACCAAAGATTTTTAAAATGGTACTTGATGCGGCCTGGCGTAACACTCAGCATTACAAGGTACGTATCAAGGGTAAAGTGGAGTAATCCAGGGAAAGGAGTAGCGCCCTCCCCTACACTTCGGTGTAGTAGTTATTGAAAAGGGAGCCTTCGGGTCATCTTCGACTACGGTCGCCAACTTTACTTACTTACTATGCACCTTAATTTTGTATACAGATAATGTATATGGGAATTCAATTGATTTTGATAGAGAAAGTGTTAATTTTTGTGCAAAAAAATAGTCTCCAGAAGGTGTTATTTTCGTATTGGTATTTTTGCGTTTATTGAACCATCGTGGCATTCGTGCTAGTTTTGAAATCTTGAGATATTGCAGGACGGCAATATTTGACTTGCCATGAAAAATTTGCAAGTTCAAAAACCAAAATAGTTGAAGAAATCTTTTCCTCCCAAGAATGTTAAAAATATAATTCTTAGTTAACTAGATTCATTGTCATATCTTCAGCTTTCTTATCAAAATATTTTTTATTAAGTATAGAATTGTTTACACTAACTCAACTCTCAGTATTCATGGGATTTATTCGCTATCTTCTCAATCTTTCAGCTTTTTTCTTTCGAATGAAAATTTAACATTCTCTTTTTACACGAATGCATTTTATTTCAACATTATTTAACTATCTTAATTGTATGAATATATCAATGTATACATAAATTTCTTTATACTGATGTTGTAGCAGATGAAAATCTAGCAGCAATTGCATATATTTTAAACTCATAAATCTATTTCTCTCTCTACAAAGTGATATTCAAACAAGATTTCTTATACGGACATATGTTCCCTTAAGATCAGACTAACAGTTAGTACTTTACCGCATAAATGAGTCTTAACTATCTCTTGTAAAAATATCTACACTCTGTCGAAATTATCATTGCTTATAAGAAAAAACTTTGTAACTTGTTTTATCTGCAAATTCTCACACAATTTATTGAAATAAAAATAATATATAGTAGATCGGAGTTTGATTAAATTGTATACTCCCGATATATATATATATATATATAGAGAGAGAGAGAGTTTTAATTTTTGATAGCCAACTTGTTCTTCATTCCCAACGTAGCTCCATCTTCTTTATTTCTAGCTCTGGTCTCTTTGCTGAGATTAATAACAAACATTATGTCTTCTTTTCTCCTATGTGTACATATCTAAATTCACTTTATATTTATTAATGATTCTGTATGCCGGTCAGGAACGCTAGACCACCGGTGGAAAATTACATCAAATAACTTTAACTAATCTTGACTAACTTAAAATTGAAATCTAACTTCTAACTTCTTGAATTTTAGCCACCTGATTTTACAATCCTCCAATGATAACCAAGCTTTCAACTGACCTTAAATGTCAGTATCTATCAATTATACTGAGTTGACATTTTTTTTCCAGCTGGTTTAACGATTAGACTTAATTCGAAAGCTACACTACATGCCAACTAAAAGGTTCGATATTTGTCGCTGCCTTCCATCAGACACGACTTGACACAAGGTCAAAAGCCCAAAGGCCGATTAAAATGGGGATAAAGGGGAGGGGAGGTCGGGAACGAGCCGAGACTCGAACCCTGCAGGTCTATGCTGCTCATCGGCTCACTTAGTGCAATGTGAGCCTGATGAGGTAAGCAGTTTCACGAACCCAAATGTGGGTCCGGGCACGTATGCCAGTTTACGGCTTAAACTAGACGCTTGGTCTAGTGTCATACATGGGTTACAAAGGAGACAAAAGTGCAGCTCACCCACCCGAGGGAAGCCTAGTCGAAACTAGATGCCTAATAAAAGGCCCCAAGTCTGCCATTGTTCCTTTTGCAGAGCCACGCTCCGGACCGAAGTCCAGAACAGGCCCCGGGGTGTTCTTCGCAAAGGTTCAGTCAATCAATTATTCTATTGTCATTTTACTATTTTACTAAATTTCATAATAAACTGTAATTGGACTATAGTCAGAAATTTTACTAATATACTATACATCATAATTTCATTGTTTCTCTCAACACTGTAATTGTGACAATCCGGACGCAGGAGATCATATCAGACTCTATTACAAGAAATGTGTTGTGAAAATTTACAACTTTTCTTTTTTATGAAAAGATGAGATAGCATTAAAAAAAGTGAGGTTTTGATATTGTTTTGGGTTCGTTTTCTTTTTTTTTGGGGGGGGGGGCTTCGTGAGCTCAGGTACAGAGTATTTAAGGGTAAATGATTGATTTATAAATTCTAACGGAACTTAAAACTGTTTGGGGTTATGTTATGTCCAGAAGTCAGGGAATTGCGTACATTATATGTTTATATTTACATTTTTGGGGCACTTTCTTATGTTTTTTGCACATGGTATTGCATATGATATAAAGTGTTCCTATCAAATAGAAGTAATTTTAAACCAGTTGTACGGTTTCAATTATTCCTATCTAATACTGATAATTATATGGTTTCAAATGATTATTTCTGTTTGATATTAGTCATTTGTTTATACTCAGTTATATGGTTTCAAGTAAGTAATAATTATCCTTAGAAAGCAATAATAATTTTAAGTAACTATTCTTGATGTAAATAATTTATGTTTATAGGGCATTAATTATTCCTATCTAATACAGGTGACTCAAAATAAATGCAACCCAATGATTTATTATTATGCCATAATTTATGACTGAGACAAGTGCAATGGCGGTCATTTGGAACACGTCCTGTAAAAAATGAATTATTTGAGTTTGAGACATTAAATCAATTTTTGTAATTGCTATTATATCAGCTTCCATGACATGCAATCATTTTTGAGTTTCTTGTCTCAGTAAGAAATCCTTATCATATTAATTGTTGCATATAATTTTTTTTAATGATTTTTGTCTTCAGATAAGTAGTGACGCAAAATATTTTTCCTCTCTTGTCCAAGGCATTGCAATCAAGGATTAGTAGTTGTTATAGTATACTATTTTCAAATTTGAAGTAAAAAAGAACACAACATTATTATTAGTAGAATTATTAGCAGTCACATGGATTCCATGTATACTGAGACACACTATACAAATACTTTGCAAACAGATCAATTTGAACTATAAATGGTACAGATACTACTATTCCTGGTCAAAGTGAACCTGGGAGTAATGGCTTTCTACCAGTACAGTTTAGGATCATACTCGGGTCACACCTTTATTACTGGAGGGGTTTACCCCTCAGCATAGAATACAGTCAGCATATTCTAAGCACCACCCAACGGGCTGTCTAAGGGCTAAGGGTCAATAGTTTCAAAGAATTAATCTATAATTCCGAGGATTATACTTCCCTTTTTGAGAGTTGGTCCCCATGATGCAATAGCTTACGTGCTTGACAGTAAGCTAGTACGAATTCCAGTCATGCTATTACATTCCCTTTCAGACTAAAATCCTCTCGAAAGATATGAACCTTCTTATTCCCCAGCAATAGATTAAATAGTACCTCTAATTTTTTCCACAGGGATAGCTTTGGCATTAATGCTCCCACGAATTTTCATGTGCGATTAAAAACAAAACAACTAAATCAAACATTCTTTGTTTTGCATCAGATATGCCGAGTACAGTCTATTTTTTTGGCATAAAGTTTCTCTTGATATAATAATACCTATCTGATTCATTGAAAATCCTCTCGTTGTTTCGATATTTCAACTATTAATTAGAATTTCCACTCGCAGCTCTTGTTTTTGGAGAGAAACAGAAACCAGATTGTTTGTTTAGTTCATAATATTTTGTTCAATGCTCGGGCAAATAGACGTGTATTCTGTAATAGACGTTAAAATAATGTTATGACACAATTGGTAACTTGTCTAAATGTTTTTAGATGCAGCATTATAACGATCTGATTCGATTTTCTTTCATAATATCAACGGTAGTAGAGTCTAATAACAACCAGCTTTAAAAAAAAAAAAAACGTTTGTCATTGCCGCCATGTCGGAATAATTTATCTATACAAGCGAACAATTTGCTGTCACTAAAAATTAGGTTCACTGTTGGGAAAAAGATCTACTCGTGTCCCCTCATTTCGTCGAAGAAAACCGACACACCGAGAGAGGTTCTGGACGAAGTTGTTTGATTGATCTTAACGGCATAGAAACCCCTCTAGGGTTATTTTGTGCCGAGAAGTTTGGGAACCACGCTCATTGCAAGTTTTTTTAAAAAAATTTCTGAATTCTTATTTATTTATTTATTTACTCATTGCCTGCAGTCCTATCGAATACTAATTATTTTTAGTTGACCCCAATAAAGTGGCCCTAACATGTACTACCATTCTGGGATAGAGTGAGCTTGGGAGTAATGGCAGTGAAGGAATATGCCACACTTCTCAAAGCTCGAGAATTAAGGCCTTATCACTGGGTGTAGTATATACTTATTCAGGCAAGTCACTCGGACGTTCATGACTGATTTATATTTTTTGGGTGTAGCTTTAGGGAATTTACTTAGGGTTCCGCTATATCCCATACATAGTGAGCACAGAGACCAAAAAAGTACATGAAAGTTGATCTCTTTGTAGATAGTATACTCTTTGCCCCAACAACCCAACTCTGATCCTATCCCCGTCTTACAGTTGCCACAACTAGACTGCCCAAACTACACTACTTTCTTACTTATTAAATCACTGATGCGTTGTGAGTCTTTTTCTACAAATGAAGAAGAGCGAAGACCCTATTACCTGTCTCGAATACTTTTGCCAGTTTATTTTATTTCTTTGTTTTTAAAAAGGTTCTTTATTAAATTACCAACGTTAGGAGATTAAAGATTTAACTGACATTTTTCTCAGCCATTTTGGATTTGCAAATTAGATGGTCTTTTCATGATACTGAATTCATTTCTTTGGTTTAATGGCATATCAACTTTAGCGAGTTTTTTTAATACCAAAGCTATCCATCAGAAGGACCTTAGTGGTATAATTTAACCCATAGATGGGTGTACAAAAGAGTTCATATCTTTCATATATATTTATCCATTTTTGTAACAGAGTTTAACAGCTGAATCTTTTTGTTTTATTTTGTTTGTTTTTTGGGTTTTTTTTTTTTTGGCAAGCAAAGGTATGGTTTCAAGTAATTAACTATTTATAAAATATTTTATGTATTTACACAAATCCCTTGGCACGATATATATATATATATATATATATATATATATATATATATATATATATATATATCGTGCCGAGGGTTGATATGCCATAAAACTGACCAACCAACCAACCAACCCTCTGCACGTGCAGAAGGTGACACAAGGTCAATCTTAAGTGGAGTAAAAAAGATTTGAATTCAGAGTTTTTTTTCCCTCCTAAACTGATTGCTATACCAACGATAAAGAGCCCAGACTGCCCAACTATTTACTCCTTGCAGGAGAATATTTAACCGTCTTCCCATCAAGTCGATATATGGCACAAAGTTGTTTTATCGAGAACATACGCACAAATCGAGACTCACGCACGGCTAGACCGAAAAATGCTTTGTCTGGGCAGGATTCCCCTCCTCTTGAGGCGTCTCCAGTGCTGAGCAATAAACTCAGCCCAGCAAAGCAGATATAGTTTGTGAGGAAAGCCCCTGGGAAAAAAAGAAAAAAAGAAAGAAACTAAAATGTCTCCTCTGGACACGGATATGGCATGCTGGTTTTCTTTCTAAAAAAATAGATCACTCTTATTTTACCATCCTCATACGGATGGTAAAATAAGAGAGATCTATTCGTTAGGTTAACTGGAAACCCTTCTAAAGCTAAGTAAATGGTTTAATTAATTCACATTTTTCTTTAAACCATGTTCTCATCATTGGGGGAAACCCAATGACGTAATGGCTAAAGTTCTTGATTACGGCCTCACATTAAGCGAATTAGAAGACGAGTTACGCTTAACGTATACTTTTTGACTAATACGTGAGGGTAAATTATAAATTACCTTATCTCGCCATTAATGTGTTAAATAGTATCACTACTGCCGACCTGAAAGGATGAATTCGGCACTAAAGGTTGATATGTAATTAACAAAAGAAGGTAGGGTTAGATGTACTTGGATGGTTGGTTGGTTGGTTGATTGATTGTTTGGGTTTTATGGCATATCAATATCATATATGTTGGTTATTTGACGCCTTATCCATTTTTTGAAATTAGTTCTATTTCAAACAATTCAGTTTAGCATAAGTATGCAGTTTAAATGTAAGTACAGTTTAATTGTGAAAAACAATTCTATTTCAAGCTATTCATTTTAGTCAAACAGTTCTAAGCCAGCTAATTTAGTTTATTATGAGTACAGATTTTGTTTATACAGAGTTGAATGTCAAAAAAGTTCTATATCAAACAAATCAGTTTAGTGTAAGTACAGTTTCAATGTCTAAAAACAGTTCCATTTCAAATAATTCAGTTTAGTATAAGCATGCAGTTTAAATGTAAGTACAGCTTGATTGTCAAAAATATTTCAAACTATTCAATTTAGTCAAATAATTCAGTTTAGCATTAGTATGCTGTTAGTTCTATTTAACCCATAGATAGGACCCTATCAGGTGCTACCACTCCGGGCCAGAGTGGACCGGGGAGCAATGAAAACTAAGAGGTGCTTCGCATTCCCCAAAGCCCCAGCATCATTGGAAACTCACTATCAGATTGTTTAGTGTCATATCCATAGTGGGTGGGTGGGGAGTCTTACCCCTTAGCAGAGATGCAATCGGTGTATTCTGGGCAATTAGATATACTTGTCATAAGCTTTATTCTTGTTGAATGCTTCCATTGTTTCAATTGACAGTTCTTTTGTTGCAGTCATGTTTCCTTTCAGTTATGTTCAACTGCTTGTTGTGACATGTAAGAACTTTTCAAAAATCTTTGATGGATTTGCATGTTTAGAATTAAGCGGCTATTTGTTTTAGAAATGCAAATTACAAAACCAGTCGAAGATCTTTTTTCTATGTTGTGTTATTCGATTTTTATTTTCCTAAACATTTTCTTTCTTAGGTTCAGTACGTTTGAATATTGAAAAAAAAATCATTGGTAAAAACGATTATTGTCCCTAAAAGTTATTCCCTCGTTATAAGGAGTATAAACAAATAATTTCATATTGTTCTGTTATTTTACCAAGGAATTTCGGAAAGAAAATCTGATGATGATTTTTTTAATCCTTTATTTTCTTTTTATTTCGTTAGTTAGTTAGTTAGTTAGTCTGATGTGCGTATTGGTGTGATGGTCACTGTCGAAGAAAATCGATTTGGCAAGCAGAGTTCAAAATCTAGACAATGCTATTCATCAATCAGTTCGCATTGAGTCTCTTTGGAGAAGCATGAATGTTTCTTTACCTTCAGCTTTGGATAAATTGTAGAACAAACTAGTCTCTCTAGCCTTGAGAGGGCAATTGGTTGAGGAAAAGAGTTTAACACCAAAAATGTTTACCAGTGGCTTCAATTATACAAGTCTACATCACTTGTATAGTCGTTTTCAAATTTTGGCTTAGCTCAGTGTTTCTCCTCAGTGTTAATAGACTAACATTATCTGATGTGATCACCAGGTTACCTTAGTCTGATTATCACATAGGCGAGAAACCGAGAGTCGCTAAGGCGAGAAACAAACCATCTTGATATGATGATTGCATAGGTGAGACACTGACCTGTTGTCAAGCGCCGTTAACTCTGTGTTAACACTATTCAAAGTAATCTCTTTCTCCCCAACTCTCTCTCTCTCTCTCTCTCTCTCTCTCTCTCTCTCTCTTTATCTATCTATATATATGTATATATATCATCAAGTTGGACAGACAACTTGGATTTCTATGAATCTTCTTTCTCGATCCGTCTTTATAATCCAACGCTACCTACAGGTCCACCAAACCACATCTAGTGCCTACAGAGATCTGATATATTCTTGCTGGTCGACCTACGCTGGTTGGTCCATGTGTATGGCTCCATGGAATAATGTCTCTTATGAATTCGCTTTTGTATTTCCAGCAGTGTTCGCCATGTCTTGGTCGTCTTACTTAGATGGGTGGTAAGTGGCCGTACAGTTGCTGTTTTGTGAGGTGTGTCGTCCAGCTTGTAGCATTCTTGTGTAGTTCAAATCTAACTTTTACTGCATTCATACAGTAGTACTGACACAGCTACTATACTTGCTACTGACTTCCATAGAAATTTATATTTGACTTTGATTTGGTTGGATGGACTCTATGGCTACTTCTATATGGGTGGTAACAAAGTTTTTATATTTTTTATTCGGATTATGTGCGTAACATTTTTAGGATAAAGAAAAAACTTTTAAGGGTGGACAAATACTTTTGACTGATAGTGTATAAATATGCAATCATATATATATACGATTGAATTTCACATAGCACTAATACCCTCGGTATGAATTAATCCAATCATTCTCCCTCCAACTATGGGTAAAATAGTAGGGCAGACGAGGTTCTTCAGCCTTGGTAAGGCAACTAGTGTAAGAGAATGAAAACTCTGAATTGAAACCTGTTAAACTCCGCTTAAAAATTGACCTTGTGTCATATCCTGCCAGATACGAAGGGGTTAGAAAATATGTATATATAAATATATACATTAATTCCTGCCGACAGAGTGAGCATTTAAAATGTCTTAGAGCTCATGATAGATAGATACATAGATAGATGCGTGTACATATATATATATATATATATATATATATGTGTGTGTGTGTGTGTGTGTGTGTAGAAAGAAAGAGAGCGAGAGAAAGACGGACAGATAGACAGACAGACGGACGAACATATAAACCGACAGGCTGTCAGATAAGGGAAGAAAGAAATAACTGAATGAAGTGAAATAAAATCTTCGTAGAAGATGATTGATTTTAAAAAACACGCCAAACGTTTTGTGCTTGTTTGGCATTTCTTACATCCCCTACCCCTACATTTTCTTCGACACTTACCTAACCCACCCACACGAAAAAAAAAATTCCTTAACTAATACCCGAAAGCGAAGTTACATTACAATCGAAAATGAAACCTCAAAAAGAAAACAGCTCCTCGATGAAAACAGCATCGATGGCTCGGAGCGGATTTTTATCTGTATCTCAGATAGATAGTATTTCAGGCAGGATCTTTTTGCTTTGTTTATTTCAATTGTCATCAGAAAGGTAAATACGCAGCGACCAATGTATACATTGGAAGCTCATACACTGCGTCCTCCGTAGGCGTTGCTTTACAGAGGGCCAGAGTGAATCAGAAGAGAAGACTTGACAAATCATAGCAAAAAAAAAAACCAAACAAAAACAAAACAAAGAACAACAACAAAAAACAAGCAAAAAACAAAACAAGAGAAAGATAAAGAAAGAAAGAAAATATAACAAAGTCTGACAAAAGAGCATATTATTCGAGTACTCTACCATGGAATTTCACATGGAAAACCTGCTGATGATATTGTAGATGTTCTTTTTTTTTGTTTTAGTCAGAGGCACGTATGGTGTAGAGATCCTTGTTGGATACAATGGAACTGGAGAGCAAAGTTCAAAATAAAGACGATACTGTCCCCTCCAGGGCCTCGTCGTCTGTAAGAGTGCGGATGTAACTTACAAGACTCATCAGGTTAATTGTCCGCGCAATTGACATTACTTGTTGGTTTGGCCCAGCTTTTGTATGATGTGGACCAGTAGGTCAGTGTTAGAGTTTCTGCTCTGCATTCTGTGGTTGCTGGTTCGATCTCCAGGTGGGTGGAGATCACGGTATACACGGCTGATGAGACCTAATAACATGGAAACAGCTGTCCAGTGGTTCCGTATGTCATGTAGAAGTGTCTGCCGGATTTTCTGGCCATGGTAATTCAATTGACCATATAATTCCTCTACTTAAAAAAAAGAAAATGTACATCTATTTCCTTGCTCATGAGGTTATAATTATGTGGGTGCGTATATCCAATAGACGATGTTGTTTGCCATTATCTTCGTATTAAGGATCTTGGAAAAGGCACGAATCCACATCTTCCTTTCTAGCTCTGGATAAATAGTAGAGCAAACTGGGTTTCCTAGCTTTGAGAGGGCAACTAGTTTAGGAGAAGGAAAGAATGAGTTCAGAACCAGAGAAATGCGTCATTCTTTTGTTATTAGCTCATAAAAATATGGTTGGATTTAAACAAGTCTCAACTGATTGTGTCGACATTTTCGAAGTTGATTTTCTTCAATGCCGATAGACTAACATTGCATATTATTATCATATTTACCAACCCCTCCGCTCGGGCAGGATATGACACAAGGTTAATTTTTAAGCGGAGTTTAACAGGCTTCAATTCAGAGTTTTCCTTCACCTAGACTAGTTGCCTCACCAAGGCTGAAGAACCTAGTCTTTCCTACAATTTACCCATAGCTGGAGGCAGAATAATTGGATTCATACCTTTCCCAAGGGTATTAGTGCTATGTGAAATGCTATCAGTCTCGTCCAGGATTTGAACTCGTGTCGCCGTATCCATTTCCTACAACGATAACCATTACACCACAGGCACCTCCATCATTACATATTATTATGCAATCACCCGCTCATTAATATTATTATTATTATTATCATTATTATTATTCCCCAAACAACTGTATATAAATGGAACCTCTTAATCTGATGACCATGAAGATGGATGTACAGCTGATCTTGGTCTGTTGATTACTTGAGCGAGAAACTAACAGTTACCAAGCACCATTGACTCTGTGTCTTTACTATTCACACTTTGATCTACATACAAAAATCCTTTAGCCTAATAGTTAGAGTGTTCCTTAATGGTCCAGAGACCGGGGTTCAATCCCAAGTCGTGTCCTACCAAAGACTCAGAAAAGGGGCACTTGATACCTCCATGCTTAACAGCATTATCAGGCACGGATCAAGGGTAAGTGAAGCAATCAAGAGTAGCATCCTCCCCTACACCTCGGTATAGTAGCTATTAAAAAGGAAGCTTTCTGGTTACCCTCGACTACTGTCAGGCAACTTACCGTATTTGACGGCATATAAGGCGCACTTAGGTTTAACATTCGTGATAGTTGGTTGAAATAAGCTACCTGACAACAATTAGCTTAAACTTTAGAGTTATTTTCATACATCTATTGTCATTATTTAAAAGGCTATTTTACGGATTAAAAGTGTTATCCTTGATAATATTCATTATATTAATTTCATCACGTTTAATATCAGTACTTTTTTTTTTCTTGTTTGCCCTGCTGAAATTAGGGTGCGTCTTATACACCCGTGCGTCTTATATGTCGTCAAATACTGTACTTACTTATGTATAAAAGACATATAAGGTGAATTTTATCTCTAAGGAATTGACGAGAGAAAGGACTGTTCACAGTTTCAAATTGTTCAAGGAAATGGATTGTAATCGTTCCTTTTATGTCTAAAAAAACTGACATATCAGCATGATCGACTTCAGTGACTAATTCGCCCGTATTTTTTCTTTACTGGAGAGTTTATGTGTTTACACTTCATAGACTGTCTTTACCACCCAGTCTCGTTGTGGGAAGCCTATATTTAGCCGTTTTTTTTTCTTTTTACTAAAACAAGCTTCCCCCTACACGTCAATCATTCTTCTATAAGTTTTACATTGTTTGTACTTCTTAGCCACCGAAAATTAGTTGAAAGACCCCTGTTCAAGCCTAGAGAACACCACTTGATTTACGGCCACTTAAATAGCTTCAAAATTAATATTTTTGCGAAATTAGGATAGTTTTTGCAAAAACTAAATTCCAAAAACAGCAGAATTAATAACTGTGGGAAAAAAATTCTGAAAAAAAATTGTTTTGATCTTTTCTGACAAATTATCCCGATTTATTGAATGACTCTCATATAAAAATATTTCGATCCCTGCTTCAAGTATCTCACGTGTCTAACCACACTGATTAGTTGTGATACAACGAAACCGTCTGTCCGTGGATAACAATGTATATATATATATATATATATATATATATGTAGATCAAGTAAATAAGAACTGTGAATATCCAAAGAATGAGTGCTCAATGTACGGCTATTTAATACAAAATATACCGACAGGGCAAAACACACACACACACACACACACACACACACACACACACACACACACACACACACACACACTTACACACACACACACACACACACATATATATATATATATATATATATATATATATATGTGTGTGTGTGTGTGTATATATATAAGATTACTTATACATTCAATAATAATTTAATAATTTATAAAATATGTACAAATACTAGAGATTTTAATTAAAAAGAAATTGAATTCTTTCAGTTCCATCTTCGATCATAATTTGGATTTTCTGTAATCAAAAGACAATTCATTATTTTGATCTAATTTGCGCTTATATTAAAAACATATCGTTTTCTCTAAAGTCGTTTGTTATGTTTTAAATACTTTTCTTATTTGAATTTCTCGATAGTCTAAGATTTAAAAAAAACAAAACTGATATACCTGAATGAAACAGATTAATTTTATCGAACTTAGTCAAATATCATCGATGTTATATATAATTTAATAAACCTTTTTGTTTGGTTTTCTTATTTGGTTTAATGGTAAATCAACCCTTGTGGATTATTTAATGCCAAATCTTATATATAGATAGATAGATAGACAGATATAATTTGTAAGAGGATAGTTCGTAGGTAGCATTATTTTTAAACGAGTTAGAGCTCACTAGTTTGCACACAGTCAAATAGTTTCAAGTATTATCATATGTTTTATTCTACTTAATATCTTTCATTTGTTCCCGTACAGTAAGGTTGTTTCAAATATTGCTAATACTAATAATTCTATTTAATATTAATCATTTGTTAGCACACAGTAAAATGGTTTCACGTATTGCTATTTAATATTAATAATTCTATCCAATCTTGATTATTTGTTCATACACAATTTGAATTGTTCTCTCTCAGATCAAGTGACCCCCAGCCACGGGCTTCTAGCATATTTAACCTAAAAAGGGTTTGGTGTTAGTTTAACATGAGAGCAACACGAAGAATACGGTCGGGACAATAATTTAGGTGTTGGGACTTGACATGAACAGCCGATCGATGGCATCGGGCCTCTCCGATTGCCTGTCTAATTTAGTAGAGGCCAGAATGAAGTGTTCAAATGACTACTTTGACAGCCGGGTCACGGACTACTCAGCCACCAGGAGCCCTTCATCTACTTACAGCCAACAGGAGTCCGCGTTGTGGTGTGGTTGTTACCTCTCTGCAGAGGTGCAGTCGGCCTATTCTACAGCTCTAGTCAGCAGGACGGTCAGTCAGAAAGCTATTTTTCTTTTTCTGATGTGCCCTTAATATTTAAATGAAGCCGTGTTCACAGCTAAGCAACTTGATAATCAAGTGACGATGTCTCGACGATTTTGATGTAGTTTTCTTATTCTGTCAATATCCATTTTCTTGATTGACTTTCGATATCATTGTCAATTTCTGTAAAAGCTTCTTATTGAAATTATCAATCTTAATCGATCTCAATTTGTATAGTCTCCTTAAAATTAGCTGTATCTGTCTTCATTTATCAATCTCCCGTTGATGTTAGTTATTGGTATCAATTTTTTTCTAAATGTCTATCATTATTGATCACTGAATAGTTTGATAACTGATTTTACAGGGTGAGATAAAAAAAATCCCTCCTAAATAACGGCCTCCTGTGGAGTGCAAGTGTACGTTGTCAAAGCTAATGTCGTCTCATTTTTACATTTTTTAAAAAAAGGTTCATATATGTATATATATATATATATTTCTTTAAGAAAAACAAAAACCGGTCACATTAGGATTCTAAATTTATTTCCATCCTGTTATGGGTATTAATATGAAGCAATATATATATATATATATATATATATATATCGAATAAGTGTGTAAATGACTGAATAAAAGACTGATCGATAAGATTAGAAATTAATTTAATTTTCTTATATTAAACCGTAAATATTCCCAAATATTTATATTATAAGAAAGAAAAGACCATGCATTCAATTAAAGAGTTTGTATTGTCTAGATGTAGTGATTATATTTTGTTCGTATGAAAGATTTTGGTGTTCGTATGTAACGATGTTCGAGAGAAAGTATATCTATGCGCTGCTAATGTAAGCAGATGCCGCTAAAATTTTAGCAAGGGAAAGATTGTAATGTTAGTTCAAGTATATCTAAACAAACAAACTATTTTCGTTGAATTTAGATTCATTTAAGCGTTGTCGAAATTAAATGAGTACTTGAAGGAACAGAAGGTTAGATTTTCACTCATAAGAAATAAAGTCGAACGTTTTCATTAGTCCAATTTTTGAAACAATGCAATAAATCTAAATTTTCATGATCAGCCTTTACTGCCCAGTCGGCTGGGGCTGTAGAATACACTGACTGCACCTCTGCAGGGGGGTAAGACCCCCACCAACGAGTGTCCTGTATATGATTCTAAACAATCTGATGGTGATGTTCTAGCAATGCTGGAGCTTTGGGGAATACGAAGTACCCCTTTGTTGCCATCTCTTCCAGTGGTAGTACCTGATAAGGGTCCTATCGATGGGTTAAATAGAACTAACGGCATACCTACGCTAAACTGAATTGTTTGATTAAACTGAAACGCTTGAAATAGAAATGTTTTTGAACTGTGCTTACATTTAAACTGCGTGCTTATGCTAAACTGAATTATTTCAAATAGAACTGTTTTTTGATATTGAAACTGTATTTACAGTGAATTGAATTGTTTAACATAGAACTGTTTTGACATGTAACTGTGCGTAAACAAAATCTGTACTTATATTAAAATGAATAGCTAGAAATAGAAATGTTTTTCACAATTAAACTATACTCACATTTAAACTGCCTGCTTATGATAAACTGAATTATTTGAAATTGAACTGTTTTTGACACTGAAACCGTACTTACACTAAACTGAATTGTTATATATAACTGCTTGAATAGTTTGAAATAGAACTATTTTTGACAATTAAACTGTGTATACATGCTAAACTGAATTGTTTGAAATGGAACTGATTATTTACATAAAAATGGCGTTAAATAACCTCCAAAGGTTGATATGCCATAAAACCCAACAAACCAAACCAAACCATGATTAGCTCTATTATTCAAGCACTGTTTTTTAAAATTAAAATCCAGCCCAATGTGTCTCTGTGTGTGTGTGTGTGTGTGTGTGTGTGTGTGAGAGAGAGAGAGAGAGAGAGAGAGAGAGAGAGAGAGAGAGAGAGAGAGAGAGAGAGAGCAAGAAAAGGAACTCAAAGAATCTCTGATTTGTTTTACGCCAAATTTTTTTTTTACTGAAAAAACCTTTTAAAAGAAAAGAAGGATTAGAGGATTAAGCAAAAAACGAAAAGAAGAGTCTTTAACTGCTCTCGCTACACCGATTAAGAAAGACCCCCACAACGAATTGAAAGTCCTTGAGAAAACTGTGGGGACAGCAATCAAATAGGATTTACGGGTAGACCTTAACCCCCTTGACTATATAGGGCATTTTAAAAAACAATGCAAATGCAACTTTCCATCTGAATATTGGATTATTTAAGATTGCTATTGAGGAGGAATGGAATAAAATGTCTGAAGAATTTGTTTCGATGGCATGCAAACCGTTTCAAAGACATGTTGGAACAATGATTACAAAAAATGGTGACTATATTGAGTAAATTTACTGTTTTGTGTCAGTTTTCTTATTTTGTTGCTTATTTTTCTAATTAAAATTAATCTTATTTTACAGTAGAGTCGTTTATTATTATTCTAGAATATTCCTAATTTAGCTTCCACACCCTGTATAGTAACATTTACGATCACGGCTTATAAGGGCGCACACCGTGTATTTGCTGTTGAAATTTTTCTTAAGACTAGGTAATTGCCCAACTAATTTCAAGTTACGTTGGTCTGCTGCTATTCCGAATAGAAAGTATAGAAGTATCGTTTTTCTATCCGAGACAGCATCATTCCAATGTAACATGAAATAAGAATAAAAGGGACTCTAAGAAACAATTACAGATTCACTAGCTTTTAAAAACCTTTTCAACGGCAAATGCACAGTATCCACAAGTACAAACCATAATCATAACTGAAAGAAACAGTAAAGCACGATCTAAATGAAGCTACCATTGCTGCTTGGATAAATTCACTTGCATCACACAGATCGATTGGTTGGTTAGTTGGTTGGTTGAATTTTACGGCATATCAAATCTTGTAGGTCATTTAATGCCAAATCCTGTTCATACATATATATCAAATACGAATGATTTGTAAACGAATAGTTTTTATGTAACAATATTTACACGTGTCAAGACTCATTTGTTTGCACACTGTGAAATGATTTCAAGTACAACTATCTAACACTAACAGTTCAATTTGCCACAGAAAAATGGTTTCACATAGAGTAAATGTGTAAATAGTTCTGTTGCACCCGTAGTTGAGATACTAACAAGTACTATCATTCCGGATCAGAGTGGACCAGGGAGTAATGACAACGAAGAACCTCTCAACATTTTCCTGGGGGCGCACCATCAGACTGTTCAGTGTCATATGCAAAACACTCGACGGGTAGAAATCTTACTCCTCTGCAGTGATCCAATCGGTATATTGTATAGGCAATCGCACAAGTAACAGTTTTAAATGTGTGTGGGGGGGTATTTCCGTCACACCCGATATGTTCATGATGTTATTAAAAAGTATCGACATTGAAGTTTTACTTCTTTCAAAATTTCAAAATTTAAATGAAGATGTTTGAACGGCTAAGTAACTTATATTAAAAAAGGATTGATGTCTAGATGTCTAGATTGTTGTCTACACGTGTCAGTTTGAATTTGAAAAAAATCATCTAACAAGTCTCGATACGTTTTTATCAGTATTGTTTTGCAAAACACATGATTGTGTAAATCCTGTAATTTCTGTACCCATCAAATCTAGCACCTTGCCTCAAAAACCTGAAAGCTCATCTTAAGGATAAAATTCGAGGGCCCAGTTGGCTGGGGTTGTAAAATACACCTACTGGATCTCTGTAGAGGGTTAAAACCCCTTCCCAATGAGTGTACTGGATATGACATTAATTTGACTGCGAGGCTCCAGTTCCGGAGCTTGGGAAATGCGGAGTACCCTTTCACTGGCATTACTCCCTGGTCCACTTTATCCTGGAGCGGTAGTACTTTCCAGGGTCAAATAGAACTGCTTAATATCAAACTGTATGTAAACAAATAATATATGCTTATTTGAATTATTAGAAATAGAACAGTTTGGTTCTTTTAACTGTATGTAAACAAAAGACCGATGTTTAATTGAATTATTAGTGATATATAGCAATACTTAGAACAATTTAACTTTGTTGACACGCCAAATAGAATTGATAGTTATAGAACTGTTTGATCATTTCACTGTGAGAATTGTGAGGGATACTTAATAATATTTGGAACCATTTGGCAGTGTGAAAAGATTATAATGATGAATAGAATAGTTAGAATTAAATAGCAGTATTTGTAACCACTTCTCTGTGTGCAAACAAATGGTTAATATTGACAAAAATTCCAAGTGTTAGATACCAATAATTGAAACGATTTAACTGTGTAGAAACAATAGCAATACTCATGTGCAAACAAATTAGTTGTAACTCATTTAAAATGAAATTACCCACAAACCATGTGTATGAAATATAAATGTGTATTTGGCATTAAATAACCTGCAATAGTTGATGTGCCATAAAACCAAACCAAACCAAACCAAACCAAACCAAACCTTTTGTTCGGTTACAACAATGTCAAACAATTCTTTTGACCCGCAGATAGGACCGTATCAGGTGCTTCTGGGCTGTGAGGCGAGGAGATAGTAGCTGACTAATCAGAGATCAGAGTCCACATATAAATACATACATGGGTAGAGTACTTACAACAGTAAGCGAGTGTAGAATAATGAGATCCTAACACAAGAGTACCTCGAGTAAGAGTGGGACTTTAAAGTAATGGCAAATAATGTACTTCACACTCAACAAATCCCAAGAACTGAAGCTTCATCCCCGGTTGTCGTCTTGTGACATACTCAGCTCAGTCATTATTTTAGGAAGTTTACTCCTCTGCAGAGGACGTAGTCAATGTAATCTATGCCGACAGGACGGATAAGTAGAAAAATATTAACAGAAATATTATACACTCAAATACAAAAATTAAACTGTGGCATTAAAATGACAAATATATAACTGAACACCTATAAAGTAAGCCAGATAAAATAACTGAATCTGGATATAATGTATACATATACATGGAGGCGAGCTTAATGTGACGGTTACCATCATAGAAAATGAAATAGGTGACCCGAATGCAAATCATTAACGGGGTATGGAATAAAACATGAATCTGTTCTCAACTCAGCTATGAGTAAATAGTAGGGTAGAGTGCTTTCTTTAGCCTTGTTTAGTCAAACAGTCAAGGATAAGGAAAACTCTGAATTTAAACTAGCTCTACTCTGCTTAAAATTCACTTCTTGTTACATCTTGACCGAATCGGAGGAGTTGGGTAAATACTTAATGAATACATTATTTTACTCTACTATATACACCAGATTGCTGGATTAGGGAAAGGAGTAGCGCCCTCCCCTACACCTTGGTGTGGTAGCAATCGAAAAGGGAGCCTTCGGGTCACCCTCGACGACTATATACACCAGTGTCTTTTTTTTTTTCAAGAGCTCAAACTTATCTATACTCAATAATGAGCAGTGTTTTTTTCTTCACTGCACTACATGCCCCTCTTTTATTCACAAAAACACCAAGTACGAGAAAATAGTATTTATAGATGCAAGAAAAATAGTATTTATAGATGCAAGAAATACAGTAGGAAATACTTGCCTGGGTTGAAAAGAGGACCCCAATAGGTGAATAAACACACACACACACACACACACACACACACACACACACACACACATACGTATATATATAAAAAGTAAAAAGTAAAGTTAGCGACCATAGTCGAGGGTGACCCGAAGGCTCCCTTTTCGATAGCTACTACACCAAGGTGTAGGGGAGGGCGCTACTCCATTCCCAGGATTGCTCCACTTTACCCTTGAACCGTACCTTATAATGCTGAGTGTTAAGCAAGGTGGTATCAAGTACCATTTTTAAAGTCTTTGGTATGACTCGACCTGGGATTGAACCGCTGGGCCAAAAAGGCTATTATAAAAGTATCGAGACAAGCTGCATTTACTAAGCAGAGAGCTCTTATGATTGGAAGCTGATGAATGCTGCTACCTTATCCTGTGAGCGATAAAAACATTGTGCAGATCATAAGTACCCCACAACATCGTTCAGTCACAAAAGAATGATATAATTGAATAGGATATAGGAGGAGGTCCCGTGGTGTCGTGTCTCACGTTCTGGACCGCGACGTCGTAGTAAGCTTGTTCAAACTGCAGTCACGCAATTTCACTCACTTTCGGACTAACACCATCGGGAAAGGTATGAACCCACTTATCCGCCCAGCTATGTGTTAAATGGCACCACTATTGTCCTTCTACAAAGATTGCTTTGGCATTAAATGACCCCCCCCATTAAACAAAGAAACCAAACCAAGTATTTGATATCAACAAGACAATAGGCGTTTGTAGCAAAAAGATTATCGTCGTAGGAAATGGATTCGGCTATCATAGTACAATTCCTGAACGATTTTGTATACATTTCACATAGCTTATCGCATATAACTTTAGGAAAGGTATGGATCCAATTATTCTTTCCCAGCTATGAGAAAATTGTACGGCAGACAGAGCTTTTTAGCCTTGGTCTGGTAACCAGTCTAGGAGAAGGAAAAAACTGAATTCACACTAGCTAAAGATCTTGAAAGGGATGGGTTCCGCCAGCTTATTCAAGACATACTACATGAGTCGCAACCCACAACCAAACTAGTTTACGCGACCCGTGCGGGAAAAATCCAATAAAACCCACACATTATAGCAATATTTTTAATTGAGCAATATACTTAAAATACTCTATTTAAGGGAATAAACCTATTTCCGGTCTAATTTGCAAGTAAATAATAATTTTTTGGTGTTAGCAAATTTAATCATCAAAATGCTTGATATAAATGAGATAATTCTGCAATTCTCTAAACAATTCTTCCGAATCTCGTAGACTATAAGAAAGAAAATGTTAAATGCTCATTGCTGTCGCTGAATGGTAAAGTCCGAAACCCGTAAGCCTTGTCGTTGTAAATTGACGAGTATCTCATTAGGCTCCATTATTTGTATGGACTTTTGTAATCCAACTGTTGTTGAGTATATAATAGTGGATATTTATTGTGAATGCAAATAAATGGAAGTAATGTGTTGAATATATGACTTTGTTTTCCTGGGGAATATTAGAACAAGTAAAATAAATAAGTGAACTGCATGTTCGAAAAATGCTTTTGTTTTTAGAAAGCCAGTGTCGGATATCCATGAAACAATCTTTGTATTGCCGAAATCCTCAGTACGTGTGTATATAATCGTATCACAAGAAAAACAGCACATAATGGCCAGCATTCTTTTTAGAGCAATACACAGTTTTCAGACTAATTTATGTTGTATAGGAAAAGATAACACAACCGAAAAAGTCTGGCTTACGAGTAAAACCGGTAAGGGCTCTATGCGTGGTTTCAATATCAACGTTTTAAGAAGCAATGTATTATGTTGATTAAAACATTCAAAACATCAAACAGTTCAATTTGACTCGTAGATGAGACCTTGACGAGTATTCCCATTTTGGTGCACAGTGAACCAGGGAGTAACGACACACACACAAAAAAAAGGATTGACTTCAAACTTTCCCGAGCCCTAAAACAGCAATCTCACCACTAACAGTTTCTTTGTTTGATGGCATATCAACATTTGTGGGTTATTTAATGCTAAACCCATACATGTAGAAGAGTAGTAGTAACAGTACTATCTAATATCTGGCGGGGAATTAGGGAGTTCATATTTTTTCCAAGGGTATTAATCCAAAAGTGAATGCAATAGCGTGACCGGTGTTCGAACTCGCTTACTATGATATCGCAGTCCTGCACGTTAGCTACTACGCTACGGGGACTCCCTTCGATACTAAATTTAGTTTAGTATCATCAATAGGACACATTAAAGAGGGACCATTATTTGGATGCCTACAAGACAATCGATGCATCACGAAAGTTTTCCTTCCGTTGATATATAAACGTAACATAAGAAAAAAAGCTCTTCCTAGCGAGAATTTTATTAGAGCAATACACTTCAGTATTAAATCAATTTCCTGTCTGATTTATGGCGTATAATAAAATACCACACAACCCATAGTATCGGCCTCAAATGTACCATGACGATACTAAATCAACATAATGCTTTATACGGGGTGCATACGATAAGTTTCCAGACTTTTTTCGTATGGGTACTTTTATTGATAGTACACACATCAAACTCTAGTCCCCTTTAACGTATTCTCCTTCAACTGCAATGCACTTGTTGTACCGTTCCAACAACTTTTGGAAGGCGCAATGGAAGTCCTCTTGTGTCAACATGTCAATGACCTTCGTCACAGCCTCTTTCATCTCTTCAGTTGTCTCATAACGACAGCCTCTGAGCTTAGGGGATAACCAAAAGTCACAGGGAGCAAGGTCTGGACTATAGGGAGGGTGACAAACTGTTTGATGCCCATCTTGATCAAATAGTCTGTGAAAAGATGGAGTTATGGACTGGTGTATAGTCCAGGTGGAAATGCCACTGACCCGATTTGAAGAGTGCTGGCCTCTTCCGACGGAATCTCTACCTGAACACCCTTAAAACCTCAATATAGTAACCCTAACCCTTAGGCCAATCAACTCTGGGGTATTGACTTCCTTACTCCTCCCACACCTCTTATCATCCCTCACAGACTGCCTGCCTTCCTTGAATCTCTTATGCCACTCAGAAACTGATGCTCGATTCATGCAAGATGCTCCAAAAGCAGTCTGAAGCATTCCGTACGTTTTTGTGGCATTTTTCCAAGTTTAAAACAGAATTTTATTGCATATCGTTCTTCTAAAGTGTCAGATTGTATTTTTGAAATTCACCAGCTGTGACAATCAGGCTTTAGTAGGGTGTATTCCAATTCATGCTGTAGCTGTTAATTTGAACCTGAAATCATAAAAATTGGTCAGTCATCTCATAAGATGTATAGCAATAAAATACTGAATTTTCAAGATTCTACAACAATTTTAAATGTCCATACGAAAAAAGTCTGGAAACTTATCGTATGCTCCCCGTACTTCTTCTTTTTATCTTCTGATCTAACTTTGTTTGCTTGTCTAGCTGGTCGGACTCTCTAATCTTCTGTTTGGGTTGATTTGGGTTCATTTTTTTCAGTTTTTAATCACAAAAACTTATTTCTATCTTTTAGACATTTTTATTTCCCTCGAGTCCCATAGAGCCACGCAGCTGGAGAATTAGCTATTCCAAGCACCTGTCAATTCTTTTTGGTACCTTCTGAACTGAAATACTCTATTTGACTTGCCTATTCCCACGACTGGACCAGCCAATCAGAATACTGCTAGAGGGGTCAGCAATCGGTCAAGCTTTATCAATCACAACACTTGGTTTTTTCCATGACTACTCGAATCAACGAATTAATAAATAAATTTTTGAATTCAAATATTTATACTACCTTACAACATGAATAGACACCCTATTAATTATGTAACTCAAAAAGTTTAAATATTTTCCAAGATTGACTTAGTCTGATGAAAAGCAACGTTAATTAGGAAATGGTTTGTCGGTTGTTTGGGTTTTATGGCATATCAACCATTTTTATGTAAATAAGCAGTTCTATTACAAACAATTCAGTTTAGCATTAGCACGCAGTTTAAATGTAAGTCCAGTTTAATTGTCTAAAACATTTCTATTTCAAGCTATTCAGTTTAGTCAAGCTCTTCTAATTCAGTTAATTCAGTTTAGTATAAGTAAAGATTTTGTTTACATACAGTTAAATGTCAAAACGGTTCTATATTAAACAAGTCAGTTTAGTGTAAATACATTTTCATTGTCAAAAACAGTTCCATTTCAAATAATTCAGTTTAGCATAAGCACACTGTTTAAATGTAAGTACTGTTTAACCGCCAAAACATTTCTATTTCAAGCTATTCAGTTTAATTAAACAATTCAGTTTAGCATAAGTATGCCGTTAGTTCTATTTAACCCATAAATAGGGCCCTATCAGATGCTACCTCTCCGGACCAGAGTTGACCTGGGAGCAATGGCAATGAAGGGGTACTCCGAATTCCCCAAAGCTCCAGCATCACTGGAACCTTACCATCAGATTGTTTAGTGTCATATCCAGGACACTCGTCGGGGGGGGGGGTCTTACCCCTCTGCAGAGGTGCAGTCGGTGTATTCTACAGCCCCAGCCGACTGGGCAAGTTAATTAGCAAATGATAAATTTTTATTGTTTTCTCTCCCTGTCTTGAATTATTTACCATTTTTATTTTTCTACTAATTGTAAAGTTCCAATAGGTAGAGATAGGTTTTAACGCCATGTCAATCCATTTTAGGTTATTTTAAGCCTACAGGTTAGAGAATCGCATTCATTGTACATTTATACCTACATTTGTGTCGTTGTTTTCGTTTCACGGTCTCATTGAATGCGAATAATTTTTAATCATATGCATTTGACCCATAGATGGAACAATAATAAGCACTACCACTTCGTGACAGTGGACCTGGTATTAATAGCCACGGAAGAATAATCCACACTCCTCATATCTCCAGAACTAGAGTCTCACCATCAGATGCAGTTTAGTGTCATACCAGAACTCTTTTCTTTGGTTGGTAGGGGATACAGAAACTCATGTAATAGTTTGGTGAGATATATTACTGACATGTAGTGTAGAATTTAATTGAACCTTGAGCCATTAAACGTGTCACAAAACACAGTCAGTTCAACCAGTATGGTTGAAAGCTATTGAACTCAAGATCAATCTGCGATCACTGTTCTCATTGCATTTAAATTAAGTCTTGAGCCATTAAACGTCAGCTCAACCAGTATAGGTGACAGTTATTAAACTCAAGATCAATTTGAGATAACTGTTCTAATTGCATGGCTTTGGTAAGAGGACCAAAACGGTTCTAGAATTCGAAATAAGATAGTCAGTTGTTGATAAACCCTTGACTCGAGCGGTTGAATGCTCTATCTCTCTTACTGGTACCCCGTTTCGTCGAACAGGTGACGAAATCGTGGCGGCTTAAAAGTAAAAGTAATGTGTGTTCATGAAATTGTGCTCGTATTGTCATTCAGCAGAGAAAACTTAGAATTCGATGAAAACAGTAGATAACGAACAAGAACAAAGATGGAGTCACGAAAAAGCTACACAAGTTGACTGTCTGGAGAGAAGCTAAGTGAAGGAATGGCAATTGACCGATCGTCCGAGAAGGGTCATAAAATTATTAATCGTCCCCGATTAAAGACAGAATATAACCACAGTTGTCAAAAGTAACAGTAGTAAAGGCTGACAATAAACCTGTAAATAAAAGATGTTATTAATACTTCTAGGTGATAAAAACAATGGCACTCCCCACCAAAAAAAAAAAAAAAAAGAAACAACACCCTCTCGGTAGGGATTAGAATTCACTCATTGTATCCTCTGTAGAGAGCTAAGACACCCCACCCAAACCAAAAATTTTCCTGGGTATGACGCTAAACAACATCCAGTGGTGATGCTTTAGTTCTGGAACTCTGAGGAAGTTAGCAGAACCTCTTCATTTCCATTATTCCCAGATCCACTCTGGCTCTGAGTGGTAGCTCCCCTTTGAGTTCCATCTATGGATCAAATAGATGTGTTTAAAAATTACTCGATTGGAATACTTGATGCCATGCATTTGTATTAAAATTAGTTAATTAACGATATAACTGTTTACTCAAGATTATTATTAGTTACTTGAACCCATATGGTACTATTTACCAACCCCTCCGCTCGGGCAGGATATGACACAAGGTCAATTTTTAAGCGGAGTTTAACAGGTTTGAATTCAGAGTTTTCCTTCTCCTAGACTACTTGAACCCATATGGTTGTATGAAAACAAGGGACAATCATTACATAGAAAACTTGAAACCATATAATTGTTAATATTAGATAGGAATACTTGAAATCATACAATAGTGAGCAAACTATTTGTAGTATATAGTTTAGGTTTAGTTAAATTATTTGGTTTAATCGCATATAATGATTATTTAATGACTAATCTCGTTTATCGATGGTTTTTAAATAAATGTTTTTGAAACAATCCAAAGCTCATTTGTCTGCCCACTGTTTAATGCTTAAACTGTTTAAACTATATACTACAAATAGTTTGCTCACTGTTGTATGAGTTCAAGTATTCCTATCTAATATTAACAATTATATGGTTTCAAGTTATTTTTTCTATGTAATAATTACGGCATATCAACCTCATCGGTCATTTAATGCCGAATCAAGTTAAAGAAAATAAGTCTGAATAGAAATTCAAAGGAGAGGTCTTAGGAATTAATGATAAACTTTAGATAATTAGTTGGTAATTTGTTTTTTGTTTTTTATTAGGAGTTTATTTGCAGGGAATCTTGATCATAAAAAAACAAAACAAAAAAAAAACAACAAACAAATGGTGAAACAGGTTGGGGAAGGGATCAGTTTGTTAAAATATATCTAGTAAAGAAAGGGTTTATAGAAGTAATTTGGTCTTATTGTAAATTTCTTTAGATTTTTGTGTATAACTTCACTGTTTTTAGAAATTATATCACATTATCTATTTATTGTACATGGTCCATTGTATAAAAATTGGGTTACGAGTTTAACCATTCTAAAGCCCCAGCCGACTGACCAGAATATCAAATAGGAATACATCACATTATATATTTGTTTGCCAAAAAAGGAAAAAATCTTAAAAACGACTGCACAAAAATTGTTAAAATAAAGTTACAATAAACATAATTTTCAAACCTGTAGGCTTAGAATACCCATTGACAGGTTGAGATGTCGTTAAAATTAATCAATTAATCAATCATTAAAATGAAATAGCCTTTTGCCTCTATTTAATTTTGTCCAAGTGAATCCGATTATTTTTCCAGTGTCTTTTTAAAAATTTTCTAAAATTAATTTTAAGATTTGTTATCAACTATCATTCAGCTTCTATGCACTTAAACCTCTTCTGCGCATGTACAGAAAGAATATTTTTTCCCTTAACCTCACCCATCCATTTAAGCAAGTTGAGAGCTTCACCGGATCTTTGTTTTGTTGGTTGTCTCCCTTCAACGTTTCCTTCCGTGTCCAGGCACCATCATATCAAACATGGCTGCAGGTTACAATACTTTAATCAACTTTTAGAAGCGGATATAAAATTTTGAAAAATAAAAAGAAGTATAAAAATAATGCTCTAACTTGAGAATAAATAAATTGCTGTAATAGATTAGGGATGTACATTTCACTTAATAAAATGCGATAATTCCTAATTTGATTTAATAAATTAGATTATTGAAAATGCATTACATGTCTTATTTGGGAAACTTTATAATTTTCATTTTACTTTTTTAGAAATTGATTTTCATTCCAATACTTTTGGATATCGGAATTTGCTTGTAGTGAGTTCTCTATCATCTCGACACTCACAACCTTGGTATTTCTCTCCTGATTATCATTCTACTTATATTTATCGAAAATAATCGATAATTCCTCTGAAGTATGTGTATATAGTAACAGTGAACGGTCTGAAAATGTGCAGTCTCTGCAAAAAAGAAAAAAAAAATTAATCTAAAAAAGAATTAGAATTTGTTTTTCTACAGACATTTTTTTTCAACGTTCATTTAGCAAAAAGTGTTTATTTTGCAGGGCTTGTCGGGATGCGTTCGGTACTTGTGAGAAACGAATTTAAATGATCTGTAATTTCGTTTCAATAGATGCATCTCAGGCATCTGATTAACTAGGGTTTTTGCAGTTCATGACTCCATCATACTCTGCTATATTTGCGAGATAATTTTACCTATTAGCCAATCTGATATGATAGAATTTTATACTTGTAATTGTACGTTACATAACCGTGTTGGTGCCAGCATGTCTACATGAATATACATACGTATAGCTTTAGTGTCTTGATTTAATTGCATATCAAATTTCATTGGTTATTTAATGCTAAAACCGACCCTGTAGAAGGATAGTAATTTTGTTGGTTGTCTCCCTTTGACGTTTCCTTCCGTGTCTAGGCACCACGATATCAAACATGGCTGCAGGTTACAATGTTTTAATCAACTTTTAGAAGCAGATATAAAATTTTAAATGATATCAAAAAACTTACAAATAATGCTGTTACTTGAGAATAAACAAATTGCTATAAAAGATTAAGGATGTACATTTCACTTAATAAAAGGCGATAATTCTTAATTTGATTTGATAAATTAGATTATTGAAGATGCATTACTCATTCTGTTTAGGAGACTTTGTAATTTTTATTTGCCTTTTTTAGAAAGTGATATTATTTCCAATACTTTTGTATATTAGAATTTGTTTGTATTGAGTCCTCTATCATCTCGACACTCATAACTTAGGTATTTCCTATTTAAAGCATATCTGGGAGAGAGGGAAAGTCGATTCATACCTTTTTCCAAGAATATAAGCCAGAAAGTGAACGTAATAACGCAATAAGAATTCGAACCCACAATGATGTCGCAGTTCAAAACGTTAGACACTACCCCACAGTAACTTTTTTTGTATGGATAGAGGCGTAGCGTATATGTATGTATGGGAGGTCGTTTGTTTACGGGGGATGCATAAGTATCGCCTGTATATATGCATATATATATATATATGTGTGTGTGTGTGTGTGTATTAGTATTATTCGGTCCAGTTAAACCAGAGTTGGAAGTAATTCCTTCAGGACAAGAAAATCATTCAATCTTCATAAAATCTGAAGAAGTCCTGATATATTTTTCTTCGTGTTTTTGGTTTCCATCAGAAACACAAAACAGGATGGAAATAGATTTATAATCCTAAAGTAACCGGTATTTGTTTTTTTTTTCTTAAAGAAAGAATATATATATATATATATATATTTGGGGATGCATATATTGTAATATCAAAAGTCAACAGATTTTAATAAATGATAACATAGATAGAGAAGGATTTCTCGATGGGGTTAGTATTTTATGTCTATCATAAATTCAAGTCTTCGATGCTAGTACGGTAAAAGGTCAGCAGATAAGGATATGATTTTTGCTTGTCTACATGAGAAAAACAATTTTTTTCCAGAACCTCGGGCCACGTATATTCAAGGAAGCAGTCACGAGAACCAAGGAACCAGTTGAGAGAGAGAGAGAGAGAGAGAGAGAGAGAGAGAGAGAGAGAGAGAGAGAGAGAGAAAAAATAGGGGGAGGGAATTGTAACAGGTATCTGAGGAAGTTTGATAAGTAGATTGCCAGGAACGGAAAAGTTAGCAATCAGCTGTTTAGACAGACTGGGATAACGGAACTTTACTTACCCTCAGTTTGGTGATAATAAGGGAACAACAACTAAATCCAAATGACGATTTTTAAAGCCCACCCGCCGATCAAGATAAACTCAAGAAAAAAAAAAAAAGAAAAGAAAAAAGAAAGAAACGTCAATTTTATTCTCGGAATTTATTTTTGCTTCTTTTTCTTTTTCCTTTGGAACGGACTCGACTTTTACGGTCTCGGTCAAAACCTGCGACTGACTAATCTTTCCTCAACAACAAAACAATGAGTCGTTTAGCAGACGAATTTGTGCTGGCCACTACTGAAGATTTTCACATCAAGATGAATGTCGTTTTATATTTCAAGAATCAAGACAATACCATCATCCTCTAAAATTGCTAGTGTAGGAAACATTTATCTGATTGAAGAACACTTTTAAAACAGATTTGTTTAACTTTTAGTTGGAATTTCAGCAGATGCTACCACTTCGGGACAGAGTGGAACAGGGAGTAATGATAATGAAGGGATACTCCAAATTTTTCAGATCTCCTGACCTGAAGCTTCATACTTAAGACGCGTTTTTCTTGAGAAGAGGTCTTACTCCTTAATAGAGGATACCGTCAGTTTATTGTAAGACCCACCGATATTTTCACTCTCCTAACAACTTCGCAACACTTCGTATACTTTAGATTTGTGTCTCAATTGATTCTGTATTCTTTTTAAAAGCTTTCTAAGTTCAAATTGAACGAAATGAAATTCTATCTGCGTGTGATTGCTAAATGATAAATGTTATTAAGTTATATTTTTTGTATGTATTTATCAATCTCTTCTTTTCGCCATCGAAACAATTATTTTTAAGGCTAATATAATTAAAAGTTCGGATGATTTATCTAAAGAGAACTTCTATCATTTTCAAGTTATGAGATCGTTCCAAAAAGAAATTGTAACAACAGCACTAAAGATGAGATGGATTTTTTTCGTAACAACGTACTTGTCTTTTCCTTTCTTTGTGTAGACAACACATCTCGATGTCATCTCTTTATCTCGTCTTTCTCTCTTTTCCTTTATAAACTTTTCTTCTAGACACCCTCGATAGAAAAGTGACAAAATTCATCAAGTTCCTTCGGTCTTGCCTTTTAGTACAACTGAGCCATCAGAGAATATCACTTAACCTTGGCCGATGATTTCAATGTGATCGTCAAACGTGCTGTAGTTGATATTTCGGAAGTAAATATACGTTTGAGAATAATAGGGAAATTCTAATCTTGCATGTTCATAAAATTTTTACACAGATGGCTTTGTGTCAAATATAACTTGGGGTAACGGTTAAAGCGCTGGACTGTGGAATCGTAGTAAGCGAGTTCGGACTCCAGCCGCGCTATTAGGTTCACTTTCGGATAAATACCCGCGGGAAAGGTACGAATCCCCTTTATCCACCCATCTATGGGTTAAATAGTACCACTATTGTTCTTCTAAAAAAGATGGAGTTGGCATGAAATAACCCGAAAAGTTTGATATGCCATTAAAATAACAATCAAACACGCATAACTGTTTAAAATAGAGGTGCTATAAATGCAACAATTATCATAATAGGAAATGGAATCTGTGATCCAAATTCAAATCCTGCTGAAGATTAATTTCTTTGTTTTAAGAATTAAATCAATTGAAATTTACATTAGAATGAAAGCTAATGTTTGGTGGGTTGGTTAGTTGTTTTTACAGCATATCAAACCTTGTGGGCTAGACAGGAATTTCACAAGAATGCTACGAAGAAAGTATGGAATCCACACCCCACAAAATATATACGGCCACTTATCTCTCATCTCTAAAACCATCCAAATAAGACCAACAAGACATACAAGACATTGCTTGATGGTTGGTAGGGTGTTTGAGTTTATAGCATATTAACCTTTGTAGGTTATTTAATGCCAAATCCATATTTAAACAAATAACCAATTCTATTTCAAACAATTCAGTTTAGCATGAGTATACAGTTTAATTATTAAAACATTTCTATTTCAAGCTATTCAGTTTAGTCAAACAGTTCTAATTCAAGCAATTCAGTTAAGCATAAGTATGCAGTTTATTTCTATTTAGCCCATATATAGGACCCTATTAGGTGCTACCATTCCGAACCAGAGTGGACCTGGGAGCAATGACAATGAGGAGGTGCTCCTCATTCCCCAAAGCTCCAGCATCACTGGAACCTCACTATCAGATTGTTTAGAGTCATATCCAAGACACTTGTTGGGGGCGGGGGTCTTACCCCCCTGTAGGGCAAGACATTGCTGGAGAAGCAAGGACGAAAGCGACGTTCTCCTATGAACCCCTTCACATGGACGTGCTGGTATTGGCCGACCATGAAGAAATTACCTAAAACAACTCGCTATGGACACAGGATGAAGTCTAGAATGGAGAAAAAGAATCAGTAAAATCTGTGCTGCCAGTGTGAGAATTTGCAAACAAATTATATATATATATATATATATATATATATATATATATATATATATATATAATTTGTTTGCGAATTCTCTGTGGGTAACATTTTTAAACGAGCCAGAGCTCATTTGATTTCTCACAGTTAATTACTTTCAAGTATTCTTATCCAACATTAAAAATTCTATTTAATATCAATCACACGTCCACACATACAGAAATAGTTAAAAGATTTGATATCTGATACAAACAATGCTATTTAGTATCAATCATGTGTTTGCATACTTTTGAATAATTTCAAATATTGCAATTTAACATTAGTCATTCTATTTATCGCATCCCTTATCTAATACAGTTTGGTTCTGTTTTATGATATATCAACCTTCATATGTTATCTAATGCCAAATACTGTTCACACACACACAGACACACAGAGGGGGTGTCCTCGTGGTGTAATGGTTGAAGCGATTGACTGCGGAGTCGTAGTAAACGAGTTCGTACTTCAGTCGCACTATTACGTTCACTTTCGGGCAAATGTCATTGGGAAAGGTATGAACCTCCTTATCCTCCCCGCTATGGGTTAAATAGTACCACTACTGTTCTTCTAGGAGAATGGCTTTGGCATTAAATAACCTACAAAGGTTGATATGCTATTAAGAAACCAAACCAACCACACACACAGAGCTAACAGTTGGTGGGAAACATTTTGTAAACAAGCTATAGTTCATTTGTTTTCATATAATTTATGGTTGCAAGTATTGTTAGCTAACACTAATAATTCTGTTTAATATTAATCATTCCTTTGCGCAAATTTAAATGGTTTCAAGTATTGCTAACTCTAATAATTCTAAGTTGTTTCAAGTATTGCTATCTAATATTAATGATTCTATTTAATATAAATCATTTGTTGGGACACAGTTAAATGCTTTCAAGTATTGCTATACAAGAGTGATAATTCTATTTATACACAATTAAATTGTTTCAAGTATTGCTATCTGATATTAATAATTCTATTTTATACTAATCATTTGTTTGTGCATTAGTAATTGTTTCAAGTATTGCTATTCAGCGTTAGTTATTCTATTCCTTAAGTATCCCGATCTAATTTTCTGTTAATCATTTGTTTGCACAGAATTTATATAGTTTCAAGTTTTGCTATCTCAGCACACTTGACCTTCAGTGACGCCCTTCTAACTCCTTTGAGATAAAATAGGATTGGTTATTTTGCCACAAGAACAATTTGAAGAATACAGTCGGGACATCCATATAGGTGCTAGGGTTTGAGATGACTAGCCGACTGATCAGATCAGGGCCCACACGAGGTCCCGTCTAGCCAAGTAAGGGCCAAAATGGAGTTTTTGCACTTCGGTTGCCGGATCATTGTCACGAGGATCCCGTCGTCAAGCATCACGGCTCTCCACCCACAGCCAACAGGTAGCTTTCTAGAGGAGGTAGGTCTTACCTCTCTACAAACTGTAAACCCCTGCAAAAGTTTTTGATAGCCCGTCCGCAAAAAGTGGTTATGACACTAAACTGCATCTGATGGTGTGACTCCAGTTCTGGAAATCTTGATGAGTGGAGAATACTTTTATTGTTATTACCCCCCGGTCCACTCTCATCAGGAGTGGTATAACTTGTTAGGTCCATAAATGGGTCAAATAGAACTGATTAAAAATGATCCGTTTTAGGAATACTTTGTCATCTAACGGTAAATGATTCATATTAAGACTTGTAACTTGCCAATATAATTGTTTACAAGGAAATATAATCATTTTTTCTCTTTGAAAGTTTTTAACACAGTGTAAGCTGATGGTTCTCACTGGAGTTTGAGTGACAGCAAGTCTCTTCAAGTCACCAGGACTCTTCTCAGTATTCTGCCTGATCTTAATAAAGCTGTAATTTTTATGGTCTCTACTCATCCTCTAATTTCCAAGTCCTTCACTCCTTGTACTAATCATTTGGTGACTGTACTGAGAGTACCATTTATATTGGTATCACAGTTACCTTCATGTTTCACAGTTTTTTTCAGTCTCTGGCAAGGTCCAGGTACTTATCCCTCTGGTTTTCTTTCGATTTTACTATATGGTCTGCCAAGACGGCAAAGTCCACAATTCGGTAAGTTCTTTCTTTTATTAACTATCACAAAGTCTGGTCGTCTGGCCGAGATTAGGTGATCCGTTTGTATCTAAAAATCCCAGGGAAGTTTGTGGGTATCATTCTCCAGGATGGATTCCGGGTTGTACATATAACATTTATTTGCATTGTCAAATTTAAACTCCCTGTACATTTCTCAGTGGATCCCCTTGCCCACCTAGTCGTGTCAGTCTTTTAATTTTCTGCTTTCGCTTATTAAATGATTGATTGTTTCGTTTCTGTCACCACATAACCTATTTCTACTGTTTCGTAGCGTTTTATCTATTTTTGCTTTGATATTACTGATCCTAATAGTGTTATTTTGTTCTGCAATCAGAAGAGATTCAATTTCTCTCTTTAGGTTTCTCTTTCTTAGTCACGTCCGAGTTTTCTCGTGTGAGATATCGCTTATTTGTTATTATCATTATTATAGAGTTTTTCACTCCGGAATAAGTTGGTGATATTTCTCTGGAGTCTGAATGGCTGTAATTCTCCTCAAGGAGGTGCCCGTGGTGTAATGGTTATCGTCATAGCAAATGGACACGGCGACACGAGTTCAAATCTTGGACGAGACTGATTGCATTTCACATAGCACTAATACCCTTGGGAAAGGTATGAATCCAATTATTCTCCCTCCAGCCATGGATAAATAGTAGGGCAGACTAGGTTCTTCAGCCTTGGTGAGGCAACGAGTCTAGGAGAAGGAAAACTCTGAATTCAAACCTGTTAAACTCCGCTTAAAAAAATTACCTTGAGTCATATTCTGCCCGAGCGGAGGGGTTGGTAAATATGATAACTCTCCTCAAGGCTTCAGTCCTCTTCTGGGTATTCTGATCTTAACAATGTAGTAGTCTGGATAGCTTCAGTTCTTTCCCCGATTTCTAAGGCTTCCAGTCCCTTTATTAAGCCTTTGGGGATTGTTCCGAGTGCACCAATTACAATTGGTATCACAGTCACCATCATGTGTCTCCTAATTTTTGAGTTCTCAAGCAAGATCCAAATATTCGTTTATCGTTTTGTTTTCGGTCTATGTTCCGACAGGACGGCAAAATCTACAAAAAGAGAAGTTCTTTTTTTCTTGTCTAGGTCTGGTCTTCTTGCTGAAATTAGGGGATCAGTTTCTGTCACTAAATCTCAGATAAATTTATAGATCTCACTCTCTGGGACAGAATCTGGTTTGTGCATATATGATTTGGTTGTATGGTCAAACTGTAATTTGTTGCACAATTCCCAATGAATCTCCTTCCCCTGCCAAGTTTTGTACTCCTTTTGTGCTAGTTTGCATCATTTATTTATTAAGTAATTAACCGTTTCATCCCTTTGTCTCCATAACCAACAATTGCTATTCTATTGCTTATAATCAATTTTCTTGCTTCTGGCATTACTTAGCGCTGCAATTAAAAGAAATTCAATTTCTCTTTTAATCGTTGACTTTCCCAGTCAAATGCAAGTCTTATAGGCAATCTTGCCTGTTTGTCGCATGAAGTATGCTTATGATAGTTTTTCCTTCCCATTTCTGTTTTGTTGTTGTTCTGTTTGTTCTTACATTGATATTATCATTACTGACAGCTGTAATTAGTCTGCACTCTTTTTAATATAATCATCGAGTCCTTCTATTGATGTATCTACACCATTCTCAATACTGGCAAGTCCTCTTCGAATTTTTTTTCTTGACGCGTTGAGTCTGTCATATTTCAGGTATAAGGCTTTGTAGATAGTTAACAATTTCTTTGTTTGGATTCATTTGTCTGACTTTATCCCTTATCTATTTTAAGAATAATTTAGAATATCTTTTTTTTTTATGGTGAGATTTCTACTGCGGTGCTTGATTTCGTAACTAACTCATCTGACTTACACTTTTCTTATTTTTCTTTCATGTCTATTTGATGGTATTCGCTTCCAATATTCTCAATTACTGGCAATTCTCCAAGCGTTCTGATGCATTCCTGATTTGGTAACTTTAATCTTTCGGCTTTTTTTTTTCTCACTTTTCATTATTAGCATGGAACACTATTCAACGCCAAATTCAATTCATATAACCTGAACGGGGGTAATAGTTAAAACGCTGGACTGCAGAATCGTAGTGAGCGAGTTCGAACTCCAGACGCCCTATTACGTTCACTTTCGGGCAAATACCCTTTGGGAAAGGTATGAACCCCCTTATCCCCCCAACTATGGGTTAAATACTACCACTACTGTTCTTCTGTAAGGATGGCTTTGGTATTAAATAACCTACTGTTGTATCGTGGTAAGGAAAAGATACACTGTGAAATAAAGTTAGTTGTATATTAACTCAAGTGTTACAGTCCGACTAGTATCATAAGTCTCGCGCTGTTGGTGTTACGTTCGTAGTTGGTCTTACTCCTGACCAACGTTCTTTTAGAGCTATCTTTCTGCTTCCGCTTCCGCTTCCCAGCTTAAGAGACACGGTGATACTTCCTCGATACCGGAAGTCACGTGGTACGAGCCATTATACAACAACTACAAAAGTTGATATTCCATGAAACAAAGCAACCCGTATTTCCTAACTGCATGCTGTGCTTGTGTATATCAGGTTTTCTAGTTCCTTTAAGATTTTGGCATTTGCTTGATATCATTCATGTAAATTAGGTAGTTTGTTTTTTATTTTGATTTTATAAATTTGTAGCCCCCGCAGAAATTCCTTAGCATACGATTAATTAGTATCATTACTATAACAAACAGCAATGGTAAAAGTCAGTCTCCTTGGAAGATGCTTTTTCGGATTTTAAACTCTGCTAGGGTTTGGCCTCCTGTAGCTAATTCCACTTTCCAGCTTTTCATGCCATTCGCGAATACGTTTCTGACTTTGTCACATATTTTAAACACCTTAGACATTCTATTATCCAGGATTGTGAGACCATATCATAGGCCTTTTTGTAATGAATCAATCACCTTGTTTTGACTTCTTTGAGGACATAAGTAAAAAGTAAAGTTAGCGACCATAGTCGAGGGTGACCCGAAGGCTCCCTTTTCGATAGCTACTACACCGAGGTGTAGGGGAGGGCGCTACTCCATTCCCAGGATTGCTCCACTTTACCCTTGAACCGTACCTTATAATGCTGAGTGTTAAGCAAGGTGGTATCAAGTACCATTTTTAAAGTCTTTGGTATGACTCGACCTGGGATTGAACCCAGGTCTCCCGGGCCATTGGCGAACACTCTAACCGCTGGGCCAATTGGTCATCTGTCCTATTGTTACTTTGCAATATCCCTTCTGTTCTTCCGGAAATAGTCCGCGGTATTTAAGCAAGTAATATATTTCTTCTCATCCATTTAATGGGATCTCCGCTGCAGGGATTTGAAGATGCTCTTAACTATTTTTTCTTTCATCTCTGTTTGATAGTGTCCACTTCCAAAACTCCTAAGTACTTGTGATTTCCCTTCTCTCCAAGTGTTCTGATGCTTTCCTAATTTAGCAGTAAATTATTATTATTATCATTATTATTATTATTATTTACTCCTTTGAGAATTTTCACACGAACGTGAACTGGTGGTTTCTCACTGGAACTTGAGTGACAGCAAGTCATTTCAAGTCTCCAAGACTCTTCTCAGTATCATGGCAGATCTTGATAGTGCTGTTGTCTGGATGGCCTCTGCTTGTCTTCTTATTTACAAGTCTTCCCGTCCCTTTACCAATCATTTTGGGGATTGTCGTAAGAGCACATTTGAAACCATACAACTGAGCGCAAATTTTTTGTATTAGATGAGAGTACTTCTCACGTAATAGTAAATTGTTTGCATAAAGAGAAATTATGTCAAGTAATCATTGCTTCGTAAGGATTATTATTAGTTACTTGAAACCATATAACTATGTGTAAAAGAAAGACGGTTATTAGATCGAAATAATTACTTGAAAATATATAACTGTGACTAAATCATTCGTATTAGATAGGAATACTTGAAACCATACAACTATGTGTAAATTATTTCTTTTAGATAAGTATGATTGATATTGTGTAACTGTGTGCTGAAAACTCTTAAGATTCAATTACATAAAATTTAAATGTACAATGAACTCAATTCTCTAACCTCTAGGTATAAAATGACCCTAGATAGGTTGATATGCCGTTAAAATCAATCAGTCAATCGAACTAATGTTTCTTACTCCGTATTCATCTATTAGATTGTCTAAATTCCATGTGTTGTTATTCCTTGCATGGCATCATGTTTATTTTTTTCTTACATGTGACGGATTGCATTGGGTTACATGGAACTGGAATTAAAATTATGTACCTATACATATATTTATGTATTTAACCCGTACATCCATAGCGGCCAATATATACAATGCTCTACGACGCAACCGCATAGAACCCAAAATTGAAAAGATACTTAGGAAGAACCAAAATGGCTTGCGGAGAAATAGATCCTCGACGTTACAAATTTTGACTATTCGTCGAATTCTTGAAGGTGTACGTGCAAAAAACCTTGAGGCAACAATATTATTTGTCGACTTCACCAAGGCCTTTGACTCCACACACGGAGGAAATATGGAGCAAATGCTACCCGCCTACGGCCTACCCAAAGAAAGCGTCGCACCCATAATGATGCTATATTGAAAAACACAAAAGTAAAAGTCCGTTCCTCGAATGGAGACACAGACTACTTCAACATTGTAGCAAGTGTGGCACATGGCCGAGCAAAGGCAGGACTACCAGTTAGAACCTACATACAGCAGCTGTGTGTCGATATGGGATGTAGCTCTGAAGACCTGCCGGAAGCGATGGACGATAGAGAAGGGTGACGAAAAAGGGTCAGGGATATCCGTACTGATGGTGAGACATGATGATGATGATGACAACTAGTTTGAGTTCACTGTTTTCCTTCTCCAAGGTTAGTAGATATATCAAACTTACACTGCTCTGTCCGTCCGATGGTGGGGAAGAATAATTTAACTGATGCCGTTCTCAAGAGTATTAGCGCGATGAGAAATGCAAACGGCGTCATCTTGTACTTGAACGAGTCACCGTGTTTGTTTCCAACGACAATAACCGTTTCAATAGTAGCGCCTCATGTGTGTGTGTGTGTGTGTGTGTGTGTCAATAGAATTTTTAACGAGTAATGCAGAAGGTAAAAACAATTGAGCATAGTGCAAACAAAATCAGAGATACAATTTAACCAGACTGGTTTGCTGATCATTACTCGCGGCAGAAGGTATTTTTCTAAGGCTTTGGCAACTAGCGAGACAATTGAACATTTCTCTTACAACCAAACTTTTCTGTTCTCTCTCTCTCTCTCTTTCGCTCTCTCTCTCTCTCTCTTATATATATATATATATATAAGAGAACAAAATAAATTCAAAAAATACAAATCTCTTAGTGGACCTTCTTATTTTAAAATATATCCTTATTCTTTCTTTGGACCTAAAACAACAATCATTATACACACACACACACATATATATATATATATATATATATATATATATATATAATCTAATATCGTAAATAATTTGCAGCTGGGCTGAAGACAAAAATTTTCAAGTCTCGCTGGAATATTCGGTTATTCAGACCAATCTTTTTCATGACTATTTTCATTGTTGGCAGATAAAGTTATACACCTGTAGCTGTACGCCACTCTAAATATCATTTGCCGAGGGAAATTAATTTAGTGCTGTTGTTCTTGGACGTTTTCGAGCGGACCATTACATTCACTCCAAAAAGCAAATACCTCGCTGTCTCTAAATAAAAAAAACATACCACTTTCTTAGTTTTTTTTTTAAACCACTTGTAAAAGAACAGAAACAAATTTAATCAAAATTCAGTGGCTGTGAAACACACAAAAACAATTATTTTCCTTGTTTATTGATTTCGAAATTCTCTTAGTTGTAGTGAAAAGTTTTAATTTATTAAAAAAAGAATTCTCGGGAATACAAAAAAAAAAAGAAAAAAAAAAGAAAAACTTATAAAAAAAATTGTAAATTACTTAGATTGCTTGATTTGACATCCTAATTTCCGATTAGTCTTTTGCTAATGGCTAGTGAGCAGTTGTCTGAGTTTCAAAAAATATCAAATTGTGGCATACAATGTTTGTGGACTGTCACTTTACCATGTAACAAAGAAAATGGATCGTCATCATTCATCAATTGATGTTTTCTTCACAAAATATAAGAAAACTGGAAATTATCTTCGAAACGGTCATGACCGCTTCCGAAAAAAAAAAGACTGCATCTGATGTTTATGGATACCCAACAAATGATTAAGTGGTTGTAAGTTGTTCTAAGTTGTAATCAACAATAACATTTTTTATGTCAGCAGACAGTATTTTATCAAATACTGTACGTCTGCTGTAAATTTAAAAGAACGAATTTAAAACAATAAATTTTTAAAAAATTCAAATTCCGTTATCATACTTACCTGGATCATTATCTCTGCCACACATAAAAATGTGATGATTGCAAATTACCATTGCATTTTCAGTCTGATACACAATGCGTTTGGTGTGCGTTCTGCCCATAGCACATTACTAAGACATAATAAATTATTTTAGATTTCAGATAATGAAATAAAATAAAACCCCATGTTTCTCTTTAGCGATGTTTTAATTTGTGCTTTTTAGATCATGCACGTTGCAATTCATTGACTATATATATATATATATATATATATATATATATATCATCAAGTTGCGCAAACTACTACGAATTTCTCTGACTCTCTTTCTCTATTCGTCCTGATCGTCTATCACTCCTCTAGACAGCACCAAGTGTCCGCACAGAACTGTTGTAGGTAAGTTCCTCTTCGTCGGCCAACATTGGCACGTCCTTGTGAAGGGGTCCATAGGAAAATATCACTTATGATTTTATCCTTGCTTCTTCAGTAGTGTCCCGCATGTCTTGTTCTTCTTATTTGTACTATTTTAGAGATGGGAAGTAAGGGTCCGTACAATTGTTGTTTCGAAGGATGTTGCTTCCATGATTTGTTCAATATAGCTCGTAACATTGTTGGGTAGTTCCCGTCCAGCTTTTGCTCTATACGTCTTATCAGCGTCCACGTGATGCATATTGATAAATTGATTTTAACGGTACGTCACCCCATTTAGGGTTATTTTATACCTGGATTTTTATGATTCGCGTTCTTTCTAAATTCATATTTTCATTTTTCTTGTAATTGTTTCTTAAGAGAATTTGGTACACATTTCTATGATATCAAGTATTCCTATCTGATACAAATAATTATATCGTGTCAAGTAATTATTTGTATTTATTAATAATCATCTGTTTGCAAACACATGATTTCAAGTAATTAATTATCTTTAGTAAATAATGACAACTTCAAGGAACTATTTTTGATCATTTACAGTGATATGGTATTAAGTATTCCTATCGATTACGAACGATTTTTAAACAGATCTATTTAACCCATCTATGGGACCCATCGGAGTGAACCAGGGAGTAATGGCAATGAAGGACTACTCTATACTCCCTTAGGTCTCGAAAGATGGAGACTCGCAACCAGATACAGTTTAGTGTTATACCCAAGACACATCTTGGTTGGAGAGGTCTTAAATCTATGCATGGAATGCAATCAGTGTATTCTAAGTCCTGCAGATTGGGATATATATATATACATATATATATATATGCGTGTGTATGTGTGTGTGTGTGTGTGTGTGTGTGTGTGTGTGTGTGTGTGATATACACACATATTCCTCCACACACATTATGTATATATATATATATATATACGAAAATGTCGAGAGATGAAAGTACAAAAGGTCGTCAGATGATAATTTTATTTGTAGAAATATTTGCCGACATCTAACGTTTCGGTTTTTATCTGGACATATAAGTTATTAAATGAAACGCAAAAAAAAAGCAGATATAAAACATTTTAAATCCGTTGGTAAATTTGTGTGATATAATTAGTGTTCCAAAAAATATTATTATAAAAAATCCATATCACAACTATTTATCTAAGTTAATATTTATATCATTTAGTTCATATTTATCTCTTATAAACATTCCATTATAGGTCTATCCGTCTTTACCAATCTTAACCATTTTTTTTATCTCTGTCTGTTAAATTCGACTATCTATCTATCTATCTGAAGAAGACGAGGCCGAATTAATTTGTAACTTTTCAGTACCAATCAGACCAGATAAGGAGACGAATTATAAAAAAAAACAATTCCTATTTGATAATGTGGTTTGAAATGATACTAGATTTTTTAATTTTCCGGCATTTTTTTTATTATCACTATTAATTAACATCCTGGAATCTTTAAGATTAAAATTATGATTAAGATCTAGATTATGTTTGACCAAATTTTTATTTATGTTTTCTCTTTTTAAATCTATTCTTTACTCGTAAATTCCTTTATTAATACGACGGGAAGTTTCACCCACATATTTTTTTTATTACAATCCAGACATGGAACTTTATACACCACTGCTCTAGATTCGATTTGAGTTTATTTTTCATTTATTAAATCATCAATTATCATTGAAGAGTTCCTCCAGTATCTTTTCTAGTGTGTGTGTATATATGTATATATAAAAAAAAAATTGGTGACCGTAGTCGAGGGCAACCCGAATGCTCCCTTTTCAATACCTACTACACCGAAGTGTAGGGAAGGCACTACTCCTTTCCCTCGATACGTACCTTATAATGCTGAGTGTTAAGCAAGGAGGTATCAAGTACCCATTTTTTAGCCGTTGGTATGATATGATCTCATATATATATATATATATATATATATATATATGAATCGACCTGATATATATATATATATATATATATATATATATATATATATATATATTAGAGAATGTATCAAGAGCTTCAACTCTGATTAGAATTATTGTCACCTTTTCAGCTCTCTGGCTAGGTTCGGTTATTCGTTTTTTTTTTCTCTACTTTTATAATCTGCTGGACTGACAAACTTTATTAACAGTATATTAAGTTTTTCTTCTAATTACTTAAAACTAGGTCTTGTTTTGTGGTCTAAAACCGATGGTCTGTTTCGAGTTGTTATATATACCATTTATCAGTACCACAAAATTTTAATCATTTTCACAACCCCTTTGTGGATCCTTTCCCCCATCCAGCTATGCTAATTCTTGTATTTCGGTTGGTTGCATTTATTTATTACAATTTTCATTCTAAGCGAGTTTTTCACACTAGTTTTAGCTAATGGCTTTTCAGTGAATTCTGAGTGACAGCAAGTTTTCTCGAGTATCCCGGGGGCGTTCCGGTGACGTAATGGATAATGTATCAGACTGCGACATCGTAGTAAGCGAGGTCCAACTCGAATCGCGTTATTGCGTTCTCTTTCATACTAATACTAAAAAAGATGTGAATCCTTACTCCCCACAGCTATGGGTTAAATAGCACCAATTTCTTGCACCATTCCCCGTGGGTTTAGTAGTGATTTGGTTTTCAATATGTTGTCTTACAATTCGTTTTGGGAGCTCACTTTGAGCATGTTCTTCCCAATTTACCTGTTCACTTCTGGTAATTTAAGGTTTGACAGCCTTTCTTTAAAAACCACCTAACTTTACAAGTCTTTGACTGGTATTAAATTTAACGGATTCTGTCCAGATATTCTTCATCTGTTTCCTAAATCCTATTTGCGTAGGATTGTTTTTGAAATAACTGCTGATTACGTTTTTGTTGTTTTCCTTAGTCTTTTTTTCTTTTGATTGTTGCTTTGGTCTTTGCAGTTGAGCCTGAAATAAGAACAGCCAATGTTGAATTGCGTCCCCCATGTTATCTATCAAGGGAGCACCTGCCGATCATGACACCCAGGGCTAAACAGTCTGAGTCACACAGTAATTTAGATTTGGATTTATCTTTTTTCATGAGTAGTATATTTGGACTCTATCAGGGGTTGGTTATTATCTATATCTCGGCCACGCAAAAAAAAAGAACAAAGAAAAATCTCCAGTTTTAAACGTGTTAAAAGTCCAATAGTAATCTTTTTAAACTAGTGGTAATAAAGTTGGCAACCTTAAACGAGGGTGACCCAAATGCTCCTTTCAATAGCTACTACACCGAGGTGAAGGGAAAGGTGATACTCCTTTCCCAGGATTTCCCCTTTACCCTTGATCATCACCTTATAGTGCTGAGTGCTAAGCAAGGCGCCATCAAGTACCATTATTTGAGTCTCTGGTATGACTCACCCTGAGATTGAACTCCGGTCTACCAGACCGTTGGTGAACACTCTACTCATTAGTCCAATGGCCCGGTACGAAAACTGGTGGTGCTTAAATCTTAATTCGTCACTTAAGCTGTTATTTTGTACGTGGATTGGCATATGAGTGAAATTAGTCTTTAGTGGTTTAAAGACAAGCCATTTTAGGGGTATTCCGCTATGGCTGATTTTTCTTCTCTGTTTGAATGTTATATTCCCATCTTAATTATTCTTAATAATTCCTGTTACCTGGATTTTGGTTAACGGCTTTTTGTATAAAAATTCCAGTCTTGGAAGTGCTACTACAAAAATCTTTACTCTCCAGTTTTTTATGTTTTTTATTAATTACAAATTTTCCAGTAATTTTTCGAAAAAATGAAAACACTGAATTTTATTATGATTCATGGGTCTGTTGTTGTTGGGGTCGGTTCTTTTTTGTTGGCCTTTTTGGCTCATGGTTATTGTTATAGTCATTATTATTTTTCCATCAGAATCAGCTCACGGTCTTTTTCTGGAGTCTGAGTGTGAGCAAGTCTCCTCAAGTCTCCAGGACTCTTTTCCGTATTCTGACTGATCTTAAAAATGCTTTAGTTTTGATGGTCTTTGATCGTACCCAGATTTTAAACTCTTTCAACCCTTTCAGTCAAGCCTTTGGGAATCGTTCCGAGCAGACCAATTAATATTGTTATCACTGTCAATTTCATGTACCATAGCTTTTATTAGTTCTCAATTAAGTTCTAAGTAATCACCTCTCTTTTCGTTTATTTTTAATTTATTATTTTTTTTATTTTCCCACTGAGGTTCTTCGGGTCGGTAAAGTCCTCAATTGGACAGGTTCGCTTTTTTAAAACGATTGCTAAGTGTTGTATCGTTGGTTCAATAAAGGTATTCCACAGGTACAAGCCGAAGAGTTGGCAGTCTATCAGAGAGTGATTAACGCTTTTCCTCCCTGAAGTAGTCAGACACCGTACATTTATATCTTTACCGGTGTCATACTAAAAAGAGTCACTGAGTGTATAGTTCCGGTATAACACTAAGTCTGGTTATCTGGCCGGAATTAGAGGATTACAGAGAATATCATGCATCCCATTTTCCGGGACGGATTCTGGATTGTACATGTACCATGTGGTAGTAAGATCAAATTTTAATTTCTTGCACAATTCCCAGTGGATTACCTTTCCCATCCAGTCGGGTCTAATCTTGTACACTTTTTGTTACATTCGCTGACGTGAATAATGATTCTTCTCAATGGAGGCGCCCGTGGTGTAATAGTTATCATCGTAGGAAATGGATACGGCAACACGAGTTCAAATCCTTGACGAGACTGATTGCATTTCACATAGCACTAATACCCTTGGGAAAGGTATGAATCCAATTATTCTTCTTCCAGCTATGGGTAAATAGTAGGGCAGACTGGGTTCTTCAGCCTTGGTGAGGTAACTAATCTAGGAGAAGGAAAATTCTGATTTCAAACCTGTTAAAAACCGCTTAAAAATTGACCTTGTGTCATATCCTGCCCGAGCGGAGGGGTTAGGTAAATATGGATTAATGATTCTTCTCTATCATCATATAACCGACACTTACTATTCTGGTGCGACTTATCTTTTTCTGGATTAACGTAGTTGGTCCCTATGGCGTTGTTTTGTGCTGCCATCCGAAGAGATTCAGTCTTTCTCTTAAGGTTTCCCTTTCTGAGTCATGTCCAGGTCTTCTCGTGCGAGATTTCATTTGTTTGTCACTTGAAATATTCATACCGTTTATTATTTTACTCTTTTGAGTGTTTTTTTCCCTCTAGAGTCAGCTGATAGATTCTCACTGGTGTTTGAGAGAGAGAGAGAGAGAAAGAGAGAGAGAGAGAGAGAGAGAGAGAGAGAGAGCAGGTTTCTTAAAGTCCTTAAGGACACTTCTCTATTTTCGCCGATCTCAACTATGCTGCAGTTTTGATGTACTCTATTAATTCTCTGATCTTCAACTCTTCCAGCGCTCTTTCCAAGCTTTTTATGAGCCGATTCAAGTGCATCAATTACAATTGGTATCACCGTCACCCTCATGTTCCACAGCTTTCTTAGTTCTCTGGCAAGGTCTAGGTACTTGTCTCTCTTTTCGCTTTCTTGGTTTTTCAATCTGCATTCTGCTGGAACGGTAAAATCCACGAAACGGCAAGTTCTGTTTTTTCGTTAATTATCACTCGGTCTAGTCTTCTGGTCACGATAAAGTGAACTGTTTGTATCTCAGAATCCCTGATAATTTTTTACGCCTAATTGTATGATCAGAACGTATAATTGTTTGTGTTGTATGATCAGAACGGATACTTGTTTGTATAGTATGATCAGAACGTATAATTGTTCGTGTTGTATGATCAGAACGGATAGTTGTTTGTGTTGTATGATCAGAACGGATAGTTGTTTGTATAGTATGATCAGAACGGATAGTTGTTTGTATAGTATGATCAGAATGGATAGTTGTTTGTGTTGTGTGATCAGAACGGATAGTTGTTTGTGTTGTATGATCAGAACGGATACTTGTTTGTGTTGTGTGATCAGAACGGATACTTGTTTGTATAGTATGATTAGAACGGATAGTTGTTTGTGTTGTATGATCAAAACGGATACTTGTTTGGTTGTATGAACAGGTTTCAATTTCTTGCACAATTTCCAGTGGATTACTTTTCCCACCCAGTCGGGTCTAGTCTTGTACTCTTTTGTCGCAAGTTTACTATTTGTGCTTACTGTTTTATCGATGATTTACTCATTATCACCACAAAGCCAACTCTAGTAATTTTGTTTTGTATTATTATTATTAGTAGTAGTATTAATATTATATACTCCTTTAGAGTTTTTCACATCAGCGCCAGCTGATGGTTTTTCACTGGAATTTGAGTGACAGCAAGTCTCCTCAAGTCTCCAGGACTCTTCTCAGTATTCTACCCGTTCTCAATAATGCTGTCGTTTGGATAGTCTCCACTCGTCCGCGCACTTCCAAGTCCTCCAGGCCCTTTAATAATTCTTTAGTTACAGTGTCAAAAGCACCAATCACAATTGGTATAATTGTCACCTTCATGTTCTATAGTTTTTTTCAATTCTTTAGCAAGGTCGAGGTATTTATTATTATTATTATTATTATTATTATTATTATTATTGTTGTTGTTGTTCCTTCTCTTCTTCCTCAAGTTTGATAACATGTTGTTTGTATTATTTCTTCTCGAGAGAATTATTCAGGTTTCCCTTTGTAACTGTGAAGAATATAGCGTTCGTGTCTTTGAAATTCCATGAAGTTATTTTGCTCTAATATTTTTTCTTTATTATTTTGCTGTAGTTTACCTTTCTCGTTTCGATCAAAATGGTCATTATGATGGATTTTTTCTGCGCAAAAAGAAAAAAAAAAAAAAAGAAAAATAAGAAAGAATAGGTATTGCATACTTTGGTTTGTCATTCGACATTTTCCATACGAAATTTTGATGAGTTTCTGATATATCCACATCCCGAGTTGAATCGTTTCATATACATCTATCTACCTAACTATCAGTCTTTTCATACCTATCTACTTTTATCTTTCTAGATCTATTTATATATCAATCTATCTCTGTTCATAAATATTTCTCCTTTTTTTCATATATCACACACACACACACACACACACACACACACATATATATATATATATATATATATATATATGTATATTTATGTGTGTGTGTTTTGTGTGCTGAATTTCCAAACCTTTAGGCATAAAAGAGCCCTAGATGAGTTGCTATGCTGTCCAAATAAATCAATCTAAGGTTTGGAATTGCACAGCGTGCACAGGAATATATATATATATATATATGTGTGTGTGTGTGTGTGTGTGTGTGTGTGTGTGTGTGTGTGTGTGTGTGTGTATTACCAGTCAAAATTTCTATTTCTCATCCAAAAACTGTTATCCTAATGAAACAAATTAAGCACCCCAACGTTTTTACCATTTTTACAAATTCTTCAATGCCTTTCAGAAACCTTTTTCGAGAGTAATTTGCAGCGATCATAGAGCATTTTCTTCTATCTCTTCTTGCATCAGAAAATGACATTTAAGATCGATTGAAACTTGATGAAAAAAAAAAATGTACATAGAGGCTAAATCCGAGGTCAAGGACTTTTTAGAGGCGGAAGTTTTACTGGGCATAGTCTAAATTTCTTCATCTAATAATTTTCTGTTGTCATGGAAGTCCGTCCAGATTCGAGATACAATGTCATACATGGTCTTCCTCATTTTCAATACTGGTACCATCGTTCAATTACATACAGATAGCAGAGACATATTCGTAAGCATATAGCAACATTATGAAAATATTCATAAAGTTTTTTTTCCTAAATTGAAATAGAATTTCAGTGAAAGATTCTTCCTAGTTTAAGTTTAACTCTGACAAATGGGCTGAACACTTTCATTTGTAGTGCTAATTATAGGAATAATATCATCAGGATTATTATCATTAATATAAATATTATTATTGTTATCATTATAAGTAGTTATAGTTATGGGTAGTAGAAACGAATCCATAAATTAATATGTATGTCGGTAAACAAATTCACCATTAATCTATCTATCTGTGTGTGTGTGTGTGTGCGCGCGCGCGCACGAGCGTGTGTGTGTGTGTGTGAATTGTGGTCCTATACTAGTCACGGTACTTGACTGTGGCCTTGGTTCCGTCACTACCACATGCATTTCTGGCTAGTTGGTTTATTAACTCCGTCTGTGCTTATGTTGTGTTTGAAAGATCCACAGATGGAGGATGACACAGTCCATCCGAAATTTCTTCGTTAGTGTGGTTCGTTGGAACAAGGTTTTTAGGTGTTGGCAACTAAAAGACAAGAAAAATTCATCGATAACAATTAACAATTACTTATGGAAACACAATGGTGTAACAATATATATATATATATATATATATATAGTATTATTCGGTCCAGTTAAACCAGAGTTGGGAGTAATTCCCTCAGGACAAGAAAATCATTCAGGAGCTGAACATTTATATTTTCCTGGTAGAGAGCTCAATGTAATTGATTTTACAGAGCAATATTTCTTTAAAGAAAAAACCAAAGACCGGTTATTTTAGGATTATAAGTTTATTTCCATCCTGTTTTTCGTTTCTGGTGTGAACCAAAAACACCAAGAAAAATATAACAGGACTTCTTCAGATCTAATCTTCATGTTTTTGGTTCACACCAGAAACGAAAAACAGGATGGAAATAAATTTATAATCCTAAGATAACCGGTCTTTGTTTTTTTTCTTTAAAGATATATATCGTGAGAAATCGTCTCTGTTGTTGTAATTGAGAGACAGACAAATGAGGTATTTGGTATTTTTATATCTTATTCGATTTTTCGAAGAGTGAGGCTTTTGCTGGAGATGCTTTAGTTCTTTTTAGTTCTTTTTTATTCTCTTGTGTTCGGTATGGACGTCAGATCTCTTATCTCATCTAACCCTAAAAACATTATCTTTATAGAGGATTTCCCTGAGAAGAAACGTTTCCGATTGGCTAACAAATTACAGATAATTTCGTATTCTTTACTACTTTTTGACTGGTCAGCCAATCAAATGCGCTGATGTACATCTACGAGAAAAGTATACTTTCCGCGTATCAGATTTTGATTGGTTATCCAATCAAACCACAATATAGGGGCTTGGTTAATAAAGGGTCCCAGCCCACGCCTTGTGGGGGAGTATCTCTTTTCACTTTAACCAAAACAAAAATCAAATATCTGATCTTTTAACCCCCACCAGGTGGGCAAGCGATGTCATGATTTAACTTGGGTCAATGCACTGACAAACCCCGAAGCCTGTTTACCTTTTTTTTTGACAATCTGAAAGTTCGGTTAGTACTGATATTTAAAATTGACTTTTCAATTTCTTTCAAAGTATATAAGTTTTTTATGTTGTTATAAAAAGAAAATATATATTTTCTTAAATAAAGAAATGTATCATACTCTCCATAAGTTTTTAACACCAGTCAATAAGCCATATTTTCATGAATGTGCGCTGAAAGCTTTATTCAAAAATCGTCGAGTCTATCCTACTATCATGAAACTGAAAGCAAGAGATTTTATTCATAATCATGTGGTCTCTCCTACTCTCATATAACCGATATTATCTCTACTATCATATAACTGAATGCTAGAAGTACTTACTCGTAACAAATCAATTTATCAACGATTCTGTGTATGTGCGTGTACATGATACTGAAATATGACTTGACATTGTTAATAAATTTTATATATTAAAACATCAATGCAGAGAATAAACTTTATGAACCCACAAATGGTTCTTTAATGTCTCAAGTCAACTTCCAAGGTTCAGTATTCATAGACAGTCGAGAAGAAGGCAAAACTTCAAAAACATTACCGCCCCTTATCTGGAATTATGAGTTTTCCAAGATTGCAACATCAAATTGCTCCGAGAACAGAAATTCTTTTTGACATATATCACTATGATACTACTTTTTTTTCAGATAATACATTTTGGTTCTTATTCATTCAAAGCATATTATAAAATTTTTCTTTTTATTTTACGTGGCACATGTCTGCTCCACATTCATGTGTAATTTTTCATTCATTTATTTTCTCTTTTACTGAATAAAATTTATTCTTAAGGAGTTATCCATATAGTGGAACCTGTTAATTTGATTTTCTGTCTTACCTCCCCTTTTTTATTGTAAACCCATCACACTAGTAATATAGACACACCAACAAACAGATGGTCCTCTATTTATGATGGAGTTACATACCAATAAGCGCAACATAAAGCTAAAAAATAATAAAAACTGTTACTCTTCTATAATCTAGGCTAGCCTCATATCCAGGCGATCTTGTTGTATAAACGCTGTAGGGTTAGTTGTGAAAAAGATATGATCACTTGGCCTCTGGGGGTCTGACCACCTAGTCTTTGCTTGTTTGTAGGACTAAGTTCATTGCTTAGTACCTGAGGCACACTCTTCGTATATGCCGACAGGCTCAAATTATTTTTGCATCTCCTGCACACGAATCAAGACTCGTGTGAGGTCCCCACAATAAAACAACCTTACACCTACCTTGGTTTGGTAAGGAACCCAATTAATACCTCTCTATCACTACCACATTAATATTGCTAAGTGACCAATAATTCTCACATTTTGTCATATCTAAGCTGCGCTTAGAAAATAACTATATCACTATTAAGATAATCCAAAAGATATGAAGCTAAAACGAAAGAATATGATTTACGACCATTTGTGTTTTTACCCAACCCCTTAATTAGTCTGCCCAGCAATCATGCAACTTAATGTGGAATGTTTTATTCAAGAATATACAGTCTGCCTCGCAATCACGTAACTGAATGCTAAAGGTATTATTGAAGAATCATGTAGATGTTTTATCAAAAGTCATGTTGTCTGTTCTCATAATATGTAACAATGCTAGATCTTTTTATCAAGAATTATGTATTCAGACCTTCTACAATGTAATTGAATGCCAAATGTTTCATTCAAAAATCATGTAGTCTAACCTACTATCTTGTAAGTGAATGCTAGACATTTTATTCAAAAATCATTTAGTCTACACCCATATAATGTAACAGAATTTAAATGTTTATTTCATGAATCATAGAGTGTGACCCACTGTCAGCTGAATAGCGAATGGTTTATTCAAGAATAAAGTATTATGCCCTGATATTGTCGAACTGGATACAATAGGTATTATTAAAAAATGATGCAGTCAGTCCTACTACCAAGTGACTGAATGCTAGATATTTTAATTAAGAATCATGAAGTCCGCCAGACTCTCAGGTAAGTAAATATATGATGTTTTAATCAATACTCATTTAGTCTGCCCTATTATCATGTAACTGAGGGGGTGTCCTCGTGGTGTAAATGCTTAAAGCAATGGACTGCGGAATTGTAGTAAGCGAGTTCGTACTCCAGTCGCGGTATTACGTTCACTTTCGGGCAAATACCCTTGGGAAAGGTATGAACCCCCTTATCCTCCCAGCTATGGGTTAAATAGTACCACTACTGTTCTTCTAGGAGAATGGATTTGGCATTAAATAACCTACAAAGGTTGACGTGCCATTAAACAAAGAAACCAAACCATATAATTGAATATGAGACGTTTTATTCAAAATCTTGTAGTTTGCTCTTCTTTCCTATAACTGAATGCTAGAGGTATTTTTCAAATTCATGAGATCTGCCCAACTGTTATATAACTAAATATTTTATAACTTAATACTAGATATATCAATCAAAATAATGTAGCCTACCCTACCATCATGGAACTGAATGCGGACGTATTATTAAAAACCTTGTTGTATCTATCATTTAGTCGGCCCGACTATTAACTAAACGGTGCGTTTATTATTCCCAATCGTGTAATCTTTCTTAATATCATATCGTTGAATGCGAGAGGTATTATCTCTACTTTCATTGTAACTCAATGAATTATCATTAAAAACAGGTTGTCGCCTTTAATACTATATAAATGAATGCTAGTGATATATTTCAAAATCCTGTATTCAGCCCTACTACCGTATATCTGATGCGTGATTAATAATTCAAAATGGTGTAGTCAGCCTTCTTATGTTACTAAATGCTAGAGATATCGATTAAAAACCATCTGGTCTACCCAATAGTATATTATAATTACTATCATATATTCTGTTAATGCTAGAGTTATTAGTCATAATTGTGTCGATTGGCTTATTATCATATAACTGAATGCATGTTGTATAATACTTAGAATCATATTACTGAATGCTAGCAGTATTATTCATAATCGTGTACTTTGCCCTACTATACTAAAATTGAACCCTTGAGTTTAGTCTATCATGTAACTGAACGCTTGAAGTATAATTCAAAATCATTTAGTTTGATATGTTATAATTTAGTCAGCCTTACTCTCCTATAACTGAATGTAGGAATTTTTATTTAAAATCATGTAGTCTGCCCTACTATCATATCACGTAATGTAAAAGGTGTAATCCACATAATCAATTAAGTAAATGAATGCTAGAGATATTCAAAATCATGTAGTCTGCCCTACTATCATATCACGTAATGTAAAAGGTGTAATCCACATTATCAATTAAGTAAATGAATGCTAGAGATATTCAAAATCATGTAGTCTGCCCTACTATCATATCACGTAATGTAAAAGGTGTAATCCACATTATCAATTAAGTAAATGAATGCTAGAGATATTCAAAATCGTGTAGTCTGCCCTACTATCATATCACGTAATGTAAAAGGTGTAATCCACATTATCAATTAAGTAAATGAATGCTAGAGATATTCAAAATCATGTAGTCTGCCCTACTATCATATCACGTAATGTAAAAGGTGTAATCCACATTATCAATTAAGTAAATGAATGCTAGAGATATTCAAAATTGTGTAGTCTGCCCTACTATCATATCAGTGAATGTAAAATGTGTAATCCACATCATCAATTAAGTAAATGGAAGAGGTATTATTCAAAATCATGTAGTCTGCCCTACTATCATATCACTGAATGAAAGAAGTATACTTCAAATTCCTGTCGTCTGCACAACTGAACGCGAGAGGTATAATTCCAACTATCATGTAACTCAATAGAAGAGGCATCATTAAAAACATGGAGTCGGCCTTATCATATATCTGAATGTAAGAGGTATATTTCAAAATTATGTGATTAACCCTACTATTATATAACTGAATGCGTGAGAAATATTATCTATGTGACTGAAGATTAGAGGTATAATTCAATGTAGTTTGTCCTACTATAATATTGCTGAATGCACGAGGCGCACTTAAAAATCCTGCACTCTGCCCTAATATCATATAACTAAATGTGAAAGGTTTACTTCAAAATCCTGTATTCCGCTAGACTATGATATAAGTGAATCGTATTATTCAAAATAATGTGGTTCTTCCTACTGTCATGTTACTGAATGTGAAAGGTTTACTTCAAAATCCTGTATTCCGCTAGACTATCATATAAGTGAATCGTATTATTCAAAATAATGTGGTTCTTCCTACTGTCATGTTACTGAATGTGAAAGGTTTACTTCAAAATCCTGTATTCCGCTAGACTATCATATAAGTGAATCGTATTATTCAAAATAATGTGGTTCTTCCTACTGTCATGTTACTGAATGTGAAAGGTTTACTTCAAAATCCTGTATTCCGCTAGACTATCATATAAGTGAATCGTATTATTCAAAATAATGTGGTTCTTCCAACTGTCATGTTACTGAATGTGAAAGGTTTACTTCAAAATCATGTATTCAACTAGACTATCATATAAGTGAATCGTATTATTCAAAATAATGTGGTTCTTCCTACTGTCATGTTACTGAATGTGAAAGGTTTACTTCAAAATCCTGTATTCCGCTAGACTATCATATAAGTGAATCGTATAATTCAAAATAATGTGGTTCTTCCTACTGTCATGTTACTGAATGTGAAAGGTTTACTTCAAAATCCTGTATTCCGCTAGACTATGATATAAGTGAATCGTATTATTCAAAATAATGTGGTTCTTCCTACTGTCATGTTACTGAATGTGAAAGGTTTACTTCAAAATCCTGTATTCCGCTAGACTATCATATAAGTGAATCGTATTATTCAAAATAATGTGGTTCTTCCTACTGTCATGTTACTGAATGTGAAAGGTTTACTTCAAAATCCTGTATTCCGCTAGACTATCATATAAGTGAATCGTATTATTCAAAATAATGTGGTTCTTCCTACTGTCATGTTACTGAATGTGAAAGGTTTACTTCAAAATCCTGTATTCCGCTAGACTATCATATAAGTGAATCGTATTATTCAAAATAATGTGGTTCTTCCTACTGTCGTGTTATTGAATGTGTAGTTATAATATCTATATCATGTAACGCAATGTTAGTTATTCTAATTCACGTTGTCTGCAATAATATCATATAACTGAATGCTGCAGGTGTACTTCAAAATCCTTTAGTTAGCTCTACCATCATATAACTCCGAGAGGTATAATCCCAACTATCATATCAAAATCTTGTCATCAGTTCTATCATATAATTTAATGCTAGAATTATTCTTAAAAGAAGCGTAGTCTACCCAACTATCATATAACAGCATGCGAGAAGTATTATTCCAAATCGTGTAGCATGCTTGACGATTATATAACTGACTGCTAACGGTATAATTCAAAATCATGTAGTCTACCTAAAAATCATATAACTAAATGCTAGAGGTGTAATTCAAAATGGTGTACTCTGCTCTGATGTAACTGAATGCTTGAGGTATAATTCAAATTCATGAAATCGGCCCTTTCGATATTTCTTTAGGATGGGACTTATTCACTTTTTTTCTCTCGTAGGAGTCTAAATTCAATTGAAGATAACATTTAAACTATACGCGCTTTCATTTCCTGACACTGGCAAATGCAATTCGTTATAATAAAGTCCTAAAGTTTACTCACAGTTTTCAACGAGTTTAAGTGTCTTCAACCTTCTGTCTAAATTACTTCTGATTTATTGTTTTATATATATATATATAGTTAGACTACGATAATTACTTTACAATGCGTTTAAGATAGGGATGCAATCATTGTTTATATTATTATTAGTTTAAGCAATGTGACTTTTCATGACAACTTTAAGTTGTTGCATTCTGAAAAATTAGTTACAGCAAGTTTCCGCAACTTTCCGGGACTTTTCTCAGTATTAGAGCTGATCTCAATAGCGCTGTGGTCTTGACTTTTTTCAGTACTTTTCCTAGATCTCGTGTTTCTCCAGATTATTTTCCTGGTTCATTGAGATGATTTCCGGTGTTCCAACCGCGATTGGTATCGATTTCACCAGGGTGTTGAAAGTTTAACGTATGGATTTCTCCATTCTTAAAAATTTTCACCATTAAAAGATAAATGTTATTGGAATGTAGCAATTCTTTCCATCGATTATGGACAAGTAAAATACATCAGCCCTTTAGTGATATCACCGAAGCGTCAAGAATTATTCATAAATACAGCAGATCTTTTTCAAAGAAAATTCTTAAAGAAACTGGAATTGTATAACAAAACTGCAGGAGACAACATTTCTCCAATGCCTCATAAAAAAAAGAGAAGAAATATCAGTGATTCCTCATATCAAATAAGAAACAGCTGAAATGGGAAAATTCTCGAAATACTACCATGTCGACACATTACTCAAATTATCTGCCATTGATTTTACACGAGAAAGTTTAAGTTTATAAGACGCTTTTTTCGTCTGCTGTGTGATAAATATTCTACTGGAACTACCTTTGACGAACCCTAACTAATCAAAGATGTATTCTAAAGACACTATTCTTTCATTAACAGCAAGTCTGTGATATTTTCGATACATGATGGGGTCATGTTTTATTTCGAAGACCTGTCTTTTCCTTCATCCTGTTTGAACCAGCTTCATATAGATAATGAATTCTTGAAGTCATTTATGATATGGTTAACTGTTTCTCTCACCCACCCTCTCACCACTGTTTATTACGTTCTTTGGCAAGGTTCAAGTATTTATTTATCTTTTGGCTTTCTATTATTTTTAAATTGTGATCAGCCGAAACAGCAATATCTACTTGACGAAAAGTTCTTTTTTTCTTGTTAATTAACAATTTAGTCCTGGTTTTCTGGCTAAAGTCAGATGATCAATTTCTATCTCCAAATCTCAGAGAAATTTGTATGTCTCATTTTCTTGCACGGATTCGGTAAATTGGTCGAATATCAATTTCTTGCATGATTCCTAATAGATCGCTTATCCCTCCCACTCGTTCCAAGTCTTATACTCTTTTTATACTTGTTTGCTGTATTCACTAATTATGTGATTAACCGGTTCATATTTTTCTCAGCATAACCTACAGTTACAGTTCTGTTGCGTATAATCGATTTTTGCTTTAACGTAATTGGTCCTTATGGCGTTGTTTTGTGTTGCTATTAAAACAGATTCCGTTTCTCTTATGTTGCTCGTTCAATTTCTTTTTTCTTGTTATCGTTGTCCTATTTCTTCTGTTGTAAAGTGGCTCGTACCACGTGACTTCTGGTATAGCGGAAGTATTAAAGACGCAGTGTCTCTTAAGCCGGGGAAGCAGAAAGAAAAGCGGAAGCAGAAAGAGAAGCAGAGAGACAGCTCTGAAAGGACGTCAGTCAGTAATAAGACCGACTTCGGACGTAACACCAACAGCGCGAGACTTATAACACTTGCCGAACTGTATCACTTGAGTTAATAAACAATTAACTTTATTTTCACTGTGTATCTTTTCCTTACGATGATTCATCTTCTTGTGCTAATTCTATGACTAGCTTATGCAGTTAGTCTTTCTTTGCTTTTCTTAAAATAGACCTCGAATCTTTGTATTGATGCATCAACGCAATCCTCAAAGCAAGTTAGTCTTCCTCTTCCTCCTCCCCATTTCAATTATTTTACTCATAGAGAGTTTTTCACACCTATACAATGGAAACGTTTTCATCAAACCAACCACAATTCTCATCATTGTCACCTTCATGTTCCACTGTATTTTTGGTTCTCCAGCAAGATCCTAGAATTATTCTATCTTTTCGATTTCTTTGATTTTTTTCTTTGGTTTACCGAAACGGCAGATTCCTCCAGACTCCAATTTATCTTTCTTTGTTTATTATATAACTCCTTGCGAGTTTTTAACAGCCGCATTAGTTGATTGTTTTTCACTGGAGGTCTCCAGGACTCTTCTCAGTAGTCTGGACGAACTCAACAATGCTGTTGTTCGGATAGTCTCCGCTCGTTATCAGATTTCCAACTCCTCTTGTCCTTTTACTAAGCCTTTGAGGATCGTTCCAAGTGCACCAATAGCAACTAGTATCACCGTCACCTTCATGTTTCATCGCATTTTTTTGTTCTCTAGCAAGATCTAAGTATTTGTACCTTTTTTCATTTTCTTTGATTTTTACTCTGTGGTCGGCTGAGACGGCAAAGTCCACTATTCGGCAGGTTCTCTATTTTTTTGTTAACTATCACTGTGTCTAGTCTTCTAGTCGGGATGAGGTTATCTATTTGTTAAAACTCAATATGAATAGTCGTAACTGGGCCTTCATGGAAGAATCAGTAACAACAAACCTTCTTCTGTTCTCCAGGACTTTTCTGAGTATTCCCATTCCACAATTTTTAAAACTCTCTGCCCAAGTCTGAGTTTTTCGCTTTCCTTAATACTTATTCTGTGATCTGCTGATACGTTGAAGTCTACGAGCTTACATATTCGTTTCTCCTTGGCTATTACAACTTCGTCTGGTCGTCTGACCGGGATTGGGTGGTCCGTTTTTAGTTCAAAGTTCCCGAAGATTTTGTGAGTCTTATTTTTCTAGGACGGTTTCTCGTTTGTAAATGAACCATTGGGCTATGCGACTAGGTGGTAGTGGTTGAAATAATTGCCTTTTCAAACCGGGGAGAAGAGTCGGTCAACTGATTGCAAGTCAGCTCTCTTTTCTGTAGTCTAACTTATTTTAGTTATGCGCAATTAACTGAAGAATAAACAGAAATTAAAAAAAATAAATAAATGAATTAATAAATAAATAAAAAGGAGAATTCTTCCACATTGATTCCTTCCTAAATCAGTGATGCAAATTTTCTATCTTAGACTAACAAAGAATTTTATGCTTCTCGCAGGTTTTCTCCATGTGTGGCAGAACAGGAAAAAAAGTTTTTTTTTGTGTACTTAAAGTGCATGCATTTACCCAGCCCCTCCGCACGTGCTGGATGCGACATAAGGTCAGTCTTTAAGCGGAGTTTAACAGGTTTTGATTCAGAGTTTTCCTTTCTCTAAACCGGTTCCCATACCAAGGTTAAAGAGCCTAGTCTGCCCTACTATTTACCCATAGCTAGAGAAAGAATAATTGGATTCATATCTTTTCCAAGGCTATTAGTACTATGTAAAATGCAATTAGCCAGGATTTGAACACGGGTCACCATGTTCATTTCCAACGACAGTAACTATTTCACCATGAACCCCTCAGTGATAGTTGAAGTAATTCAAGTGTATATCAACTATTCTCATTAAAAGATAAATTTATTTATTTCAACCATATCAGTCTTGAAGTGTCATGGTACATATTTCCCAATTGTTATTTACTCAAGTTAGCTTCTGTCCAATTGGCTGGAGCTATAGAATACACTTAGTGCATCTCTACAGAGGGATAAGACTCCTTCCCTAACGAGTGTCCTGATATGATAATAAACTGAATCTGCTAGGCTTCAGTACAGGAGCTTTTCGGGAATTTGTAGTACCTCTTTTTGACCTTGTTCCGATCTAAGCTAATCTGATTTTGGTGGGGTTGGTTGGCTTGTGTTTTATGGCATATCAATTAATCCCTAAAAATCAAGTTAGCTTATACTGAAATCCTGAAATCCTGAAATTTGACCATACTACCAAATGGTATATACACAAACCATAATCCGTTCTATAGAATGAGACGCATGAAATTCTTTGGGATTTTGAGATAAAAACGGATGATTTAATCCCGGTCAGAAGAACAGACCTTGAGCTTATTTAGAACAACAACAAAAGAGCCGTGAAACATACGAATGATGGTGATACCAATTGTAGTTAGTGCACTTTGAACGGTCCCCGATGATTAGAAAAGGGATTGGAACAGATGGAAATCGGAAGAATCGAGACCAGTCAGACTATAGCATTGTTGAGATCAACCAGAATACTGAAAAGAGTCTTGGAGACCAGAGGAGACTTGCTGTCACTTAAACTCCACCAGCAAAGAGTATAATGATTATAATAAACAATATCTCACTCGACAAAACTTGGACATGGCTAAGAAAAGGAAACTTTAAGAGAGACAGAATCTCTCCTAATAGCAGCACAAGACAACACCATAAGAACGAATCATATCAAAGCGAGAATAGATAAGACTCAACAAAATAGCAAATGCAGGCTATGTGGTGACAGAGATGAAAACATCAATCATATAATAAGCGAATGCAGCAAATTAGCACAGCGAGAGTATAAGGTGAGACACGACTGGGTCGGTAAGGTGATTCACTGGAAAATGTGTAAGAAATTCAAATTCGACCATACTAACAAATGGTATATGCACAACCCAGCATCTGTCCTAGAAAATGCCATGCATAAACTCCTATAGGACTTTAATATACAAACGGATCACCTAATCCCGGCCAGGAGACCAGACTTAATTATAATCAACAAAAAAAAAAAAAGAAAACTTGCAAAATAGTCAACTTTGCTGTCCCGGCAGTCCACAGAATAAAACTGAAAGAATGTGAAAAGAAGGATAAGTACCTCGACCTTGCTAGGGAACTGAATAAACTGTGGAACATGCAGGTGACAATTATACCAATTGTAATTGGTGCGTTTGAAACAGTAACTAAGGTATTACTAAAGGGACTAGAGGACTTGGAGGTTGGCGGACGAGTGGAGACCATCAAAACGACCGCATTGTTGAGAACTGCCAGAATACTAAGAAGAGTCCTGGAGACTTGAGGAGACTTCAGTGAAAAACCATCGGCTAACGCTGATGTGAAAAGCTCTAATGAGTGAATAAGAATAATAATACCGCAGAATAATTCTGAAGGAAAGTGAAAAGAAAGATAAGTACCTCGACTTTACTAGAGAATTGAAAAAGCTGTGGAACATGAAAGTAACGATTGAGCCAATTGTGATTGGTGCGTTAGGCACAATAACTAAAGGATTATTAAAAGGCCTGGAGGACTTGGAAGTTTGGCGGACTGGTAGAGACTATTCAAAATGACAACATTGCTAAGAACGGCCAGAATCCTGAGACAAGTCCTGGAGACTTGATGAGACTTGCTGTCACTCAAACTCCAGTGTAAAACCATCAGTTAATGCTGATGTGAAAAACTCTAAAAGAGTATACCTCAGAAGAATAGGAAACCTTATGGAAAGTAAGTTTTGCCGCAGAAATCTCATTAAAGGAATGTGTACTTGTGCAGTCCTCTTGTGAGATACTCTGGACCATATTTAAAATATGCTTGGAAGGAAGTTGCATAGATAGACCAAAGAGAAAGGAATTTTTTTTATAAGGATCTACCTCCAAGTAATGCCATTGACATACTCTTTGTGTTAAGAAAATAAAGAGGAAAAAGACTCGTCTGCATTGATAACAACATTGATGCAAAAATTCAGCCCTCGATAAATTTACTAAAAAAAGAGCAAAGAAACAGTTATTAGAACTATTATCAGTTATATCAATTAACTTAACTCAAGAACAAACAGTAAAAAAATGTGACATCGTAATAAGTGAGTTTGAACTGTAGTGCCGCTATAACGTTTATTTTCTGTCTAATACCCTTAAAATCCAGCTAAGAGTTAAATAGTACCCCTACTGCTCTTCTATTAGAACCGTTTCTTTGGCATTGAACAACCTACTAAGATTGATATACTATACAAAAATAAAAACGCGAATAATTTGCATAAGTATTTATATAGTTTCAAGTATTCTTATTTAATAAAGAAAATTTATACACACTTGTATGATTACAAGTAGCTATTCCTAAATAATAATGATATCACCATATCTATTTATAATTGCGATGATGCCACACAGTCACATACTCAGGAAATGCACAGACGAATACAAACTTACTAAATCACAGGAAAAAATTATCACCAAATGTACATGGACGACATAAAACTGTTTGCCGAAATTAAAAAAAGAACTGGTGACTAATACACACTGTAAGAATATACAGTCAGAACATAGAAATGGAATTTGGCATAGAAAAATACGCCATGCTAGTAATGAAAAGCGGCAAACGATACCTGAGGACGGAATAGAACTACCTAATCAAGACAATATTAGAACGCTCGGAGAAGAGGAAGCCTAAAAATACTTGGGGATACTGGAAACTGACACCATCAAACAAGTGGAGATGAAAGAAAAAATTAAGAAAGTGTATCTCAGGAGAACCAGAAAGCTACTCGAGACAAAACTATGTGGCAAAAACCTTATCAAAGGAATAAATAGGTAGACTATACCCCTCGCAAGATATTCAGGACCATTCTTGAAGTGGACCAGAGAAGACCTTAAACAAATGGACCAGAGAACAAGAAAACTAATGACCATGCATAAGACATTACATCCCAGAGATGATGTTGACAGATTATATGTCAAGAAAAGAAGAAGAAAGAGGACTTGCCAGTATTGAAGATAGTGTTGACGCATCAATACGACTTGAAAACTATATACAAAACATGGAGAAAGACTGATTACAGCCCCCAGAAACAATACTGAAAACTTGAGGACTAACAAAACGACAATAAACTGAAACAAAAATGGGAAGAAAAACAACTCTATGAACGTTTTAACCGACTAAGAAGCGACATATCACACAAAAACCCCCCATGGATATGGCTAAGAAAGGGAAACCGTAAGAGAGAAAGTGAATCTTTTCTAATAGCAGCACAAAACAACGCCATAAGGACCAATCATATCAAAGCAAGAATAGATAAGATGTAAGAAAACAGCAGGTGTTGGTTATGTGGTGATAAAGACGAAACCATCAATCCATCAAGACTAGACACGATTGCCTGGGCAAAGTGATCCACGGGGAATTGTCAAATAGATTTATATCTGACCATACGAACAAATGGTACATGCACAACCCAGCATTTGTCCTGGAGAATAACATGTATAAACTCCTCTGAGATTTTGACATACAAACGGATCACCTAATATCGGCCAGTTGACCAGATTTAGTAATAATCAACAAAAAGAAAAAAAGGGAACTTGTAAAATTGTGGACTTTACTGTCCCAGGTGACCACAGAGTAAAATTGAAAGGAAGTGAAATGAAGGATAATTAGTTTGACCTTTATAAGGAATTTTAAAAAAAAATCTGGAACATGAAAGTGACAATTATACCAGTTGTAATTGGTGCTCTTTGTGCAATCACAAAAAGTATTAATAAAGGGATTGGAGGACTTGGAAGTTAGCGGACTAGTGGAGAGCATCCAAACTACAGATCGGCCAGAATACTGAGAATAGTCCTGGGGACTTGTCACTCAAACTACAGTGAAATACGATCAGCTAACGCTGATGTGAAAAACTGAAGACGTAAATACAAATGATAATAATAATAAAAATGAATTGAAGGAAAGCGAAAAGAGAGATAAGTACGTAGACCTTGCCAGAGAACTGAAAAAAATATGGAACATGAAGGTAAAATTGATAGCAGTTGTAATTGGCACACTCGGTTCAGTCACTAAACGATTGGTACAGAGATTGGAGGACTTGGAAATAAGGGGACGAGCCGAGACCAGCCAAACTACAGCATTGTTGAGATCAGCAAGAATACTGAAAAGAGTCTTGGAGGCTTAAGGAACTTGTTGTCACTCAGACTTCAGTTGAAAACCATCAGCTAACGAGAGTGTGAAAAACTCTCAAAAGACTGAAATAATAATAGTTTGTTTGCTATATGGTTCCAAGTATTCTCATCTAATATAAATAATTTTCAAACTCATTCAAAATTATTCCTGACTAATGATAATAATTTTTTAACAGATCTATTTGACTTTGATGGAACCCTAAAATGTACAACAATTCAGTCGGAGTGGAACTGTCAGTAATGTCAATGTGATATATACTCATTTGCCGTATCATAACGACTCAATAATAGTAAAGACAGACTCACACAGAAAGACGCATGAAGAAAGGAAGCAGGAAGACTTCTTTACAAATATATTTACCTCTCACTTTATTGCAAGGGTTCGAAAGGGGTGTTCAAGGTTTGCATGTGAGAGGGTGCTGAGACCGAACATAAACTTCATATTTTGACCCCACTGTTATGACCGTCATGTTGTGTCTTTCTTGTTCTCTTAGATGCTCTACCCCAAACTCAACTGAATTAAATAATAACTCAACGCCCACACGATCGCCTACTGGATCTTTGAATCGGATGTTTAATCGTCATCAAGCGGAAATAATTGTCATGCAGTTCAGAGGTTACTCTCTTCCGGTGCATCACTGTAATGACAAAATGGGACATTCACCTTGTCCCATATCATAAGCCTTAATCCGCCCACGCGATCTCTTTCGATTAGTGGCCATTGGAATGTGTCACTTCCTTCCGGTGTATCACCTTGGAATAGCATTTTTGGGCTGGGTCGAAGGTCAAAATATAACAAATGAAGGGTAACTCAAGAACTGGAGTCTCACCATCAAATTTAGTTTATTGTCATAGCCAGGTCGCCTTTTTTGTTTTGTTATTCTATTTTTATTTTATTAACTACTGGATATTCTTATTATTTCAAGTTTTAATCCAATAATTTTACACCCTGAAATTTCCCTCTGTCTCTCTCTCTCTATATATATATATATCAGAAAATGTCTCAGTCAGTCCCTATCTCAATTTGTACATATCTATCTATCTATCTATCTATCTATCTATCTATCTATCTCCCATTCAATCCTTATCACAATTTATTCATATTTCTCTCTCTCTCTCTCTTTCTCTCTCTATCTCAATATATATATATATATATATATATATATATATATGAACCAATGCGTCTGACGATCCCCTTTTCAATTTGTTCCTATCTATCTATCAATCTATCTCATATCATTTAATCTCTGCTCAAATCAAACTGCCTTGTCTACTTAGCAAGCTATTGTAGATCTTGCTAAAATCAATCGACCAAATTCATTTTTCATCTAACACCGCCATTATTGTTGTTAAAACTCTACCCATTGCAAAATTGAGCGGAAAATTAAACAGAAACTATGTTAAACGTTTTGCTGCGTTATATAATTGCCGCAACAAAACCGATATTCATACATTAAATCCCATTGGTGGAATTCAACGTGAAATCTAAAAGAAAAATCCAGAAGGCGTCGATAGGCAATTATGGAGAAATACCGCTGCTGTGATGCGAGCTGAAGTTTGGTGAGGTGGATCACTTGCACTTTGGGAAGCTGGATCACATTCACTTGGAAGTCTGATGTAGGGAGACTTGAAATACTTCTCGACCCCACATACATTAGTCTGTCCGTTTTTCTTTGAGAATGTACCCCCAAAGTATCAACGAGATGTAATTTTTCAGGCTAACTTCCCGATCATAAACGGATATATCATATGGACTAATTAATATATAATAGAATTGCTGGAGAAGCTTTGAACAGGGAGAATCAGCGTTAGAAATCCTATCTGTTATTTGAAATCAAGCACAGACCTCTTAATTTGGGATTCAACATGTAGCTATTGGATGTATCTCTCAACTTAATTGATATTAGCAAGATCTATTATAGTTAACTAGATATACCTGCCGAGAGCGATGGATGATAGTGACGTATGAAGAGAGAGAGAGAGAGAGAGAGAGAGAGAGAGAGAGAGAGAGAGAATCGGCGAATTCTGTGCCAGCAGCGCGACTTGATGATGAAATATATATAATCAAGCTTAGATTGATATATATATATATATATATATATATATATATATATATATATATATATATATATATATATTTATATCGTCCTGCTTATACGTATTTAAACAAACAGACAATTTCCATGAAAATCAAACGGATTTGTCTGTCAGTTCATCTCTTAAAATCCCCAGTCTTTTCCCAGTATTCCACGAATTCCCGAGAAATAATTCCACTTAGACAGAAAAAAACTCATTTATTTTTCCTTTAAAAAGGATAGATAGATTGATATAAACGGATTGAAATAGATATGTGCAGACTTAGATAGATAGATAGATAGATAGATAGATGAATACTGACATGCGCAAAGTTATATGAATATAAACATGTTTGTTAATGCTGAATTTTTATTTTGTAAATCCGTTTAATATCAAATTCAAGAAGTCAGATTCTCAAAATTCATGCTAAATACACAAGACCGAATAAAAGCCCGAAGTTGTTTCCTTTCCTGGTTACAGAGAAATGTTTTCTTGAAAAAGAAAATTATTCCAAAACCCGAGAAAAAGAATTAATTTAAATTCAATCAGGAGGAAAAATGGATTTGAATATTTTGTTTAAATTTCTAATATTTTGAAAAAAATTATTTCTTTGGATTTAAAATTAAAATTCAGAACGTAGTTCTTCATTCTTGGAAGTATTGATTGAAACTCTGTTTGCTTACATTTTAAAAAATAACAGCTTCAATTTGTTAAGCACGCACTCTTCACTCGGAAGACTGGCGATTCTCTTTGAATATACCTAATATATATATATATATATATATATATATATATATATATATATATATATATATACTCTTTAAGAAAAAACAACGAAACCGGTCACATAGGATTATAAATTTATTTCTATCCTGTTACGCATTTTTGAAATTTCCAAAAACACGAAAAAAAAAAATTAACAGGACTTCTTCAGATCTTTTTGATAAAAATTTTCTGATGGAATTACTCCCAACTCCGTTTTAACTGGACCAAGAATACTATATATATATATATATATATATATATGAGAGAAATATGTGGAAAAAAGGATAAACCAAATACTGACAACGAATTCAGCAATGCTATTTCATCCTTTATTCAAAAAGAAACTTTTTTAAAGAATGAAACGGGTTATTGTAAAGTTCAGCATTTGAAACATAAATAACTAAATAGCCATCTGCCCAGATGGTTACAGTCAAAACCAATAACCCTTGCCGCCATCACTCGAACATATATTTTTATTTCATACTTTCTTTCTTTGTCTGTCTCTTTTCTTTCGACACTTGCCCCCTTTTATCTTTATCTTTATTTTATTTAACTATTCTTCCAATGCTGAACTTTCGAAAAACCCATTTTCATTCCGAAGAAGTTCTTTTTTGAATAAAGAACGAAATATCATTGCTGAATCTGTTGTCAGTGCTTGGTTTATTCACTTGTTTTTCTCATCTTGTCAGATTTGACAAAATATACCATTTATATATATATATATATATATATATATATATATATATATATATATATGTAATAGCTCAAAAGGAATATTCGTATTTTTTACTACATAGGCTCTATGAAGTAAAAAAAAACACGAATATTCCATTTGAGAAATTTTTTAATTGTTCTCACCCGATGGTCATCGTTAGGAGAAAAACTTTTCTGAAGAAAATTTTTTTCTAAACATTTAAAGAAATAATTTTGAAGGTGGTGAAATGTTATAGAAGAAGCGATGGAAAAGGAAGTGTTGCCGCATCATATCCATTTATTAATAGAAAATTATTTTGTGGGGAGGTCTAAGTATGATCTCTACTAACGTAGTCACCTGGCACTGTGCTTTCCGTTTTGGAGATCTATGTTAAGCATGAGCAGAGTGTGTTTCAAATTAGCCATGACTGATTGGACAGACATTTGGTTATTTAGGTGTTTATGTGTCACCTCTAACTCTGCCCATTCTATATTAAAGCGGCAACTTGGGTTTGGGTTCCGTGTTTGAGACGTTTCATCCATTTATTTTTGTATGTTTCAAGTTTGTCATTGATCAATATTCAAATCCTGGACGAGAACCAGATGCTGATGGGACTATTTTGAAAATGTTGTGCTGCCGTTAAAGTTTTTCCAGTTCTCAATTATCTTATGATTGAGATGAATTTTGAGTTTAAGGGCTAAGAACACGTAACACAAAGACATGTGCAGTAGATATTAAAGATGTTGCACAAACGTGTGTTTCGCTTAAATATGTGGATAAAAAAACTATCGAAAAACGGCACAGAATTATCTCGATGCCCGACATCAGGATTTTATGTTTATTTTTTGTTTTTAACGGTACATCAACCTTCTTGAGTTATCTCATTCCAAAACCATCCTTGTAGAAAAATAGTTGTGGCATTATTTAACCTATAGCATGGGCGATAAAGGGGTTCATGATTTTTGCAAGGGCATTAGTCTGAAAGTGAATCCAATCGCACGACGGTTGATCGAACCTGCTTACTACGATCCAACACCTTAGCTACAACACCACGAAAACCTCCCCTCCCCATGATTTTATTCAGTAAATTAGTCAGCTGTGCACTGATCCTCTTTTAAATTTTACTTTATGAAATAAAAAAAAATTATATTTTTTGATCAACCTACGTAGGTATTATGTTTAATGCCAGTATTAGAAATATCTTCTAACTTTCTTTATTCACAATGTTTTTATATCAAAATACTTTACTAACCCAAAGAGAACTTTTCATTCATCCTGTAACGAAACATGCATATCAGAAATTTCACTTTTGTTAAACGCTCTTGTGATTGAAAAATTGAAAAATGCAGCAATATAGTAAAAAAAAAAAAAAAAAAAAAAATTACCGAAGATTTAATAAGGCTATTTTATTGCGTTTTGGTTTTTATATTTGCATACTTAGAAAAAAAAACAACACTGAAAGAAAATGCGGAATGTTGAAAAGACAAAATCCATCTTTGTTGACATTTGTAATCTAATCTTATATTCATGTAACAAAATTGTTGCGATTTTTCAGCGTTTACGAATAATAAAACCCACGTATTGAATCGTTTCAATTCTTGCACGAATTGAAACACAAGGCTAAGAAATTCGCCTCAAATTTTATCGTTGATAAAAATATGATTATCACATATTTTACAGGATATCGACTTTTGCAGAACGGCCAAACTGAAAGAAATTTTAGAACTGATTTTCATAACAATACCTAATTTATGATTATCTTCAATTTATATACAATTTTTAAACTGAGAACTATTATTACAACCAGTTCTTACCAATATTACATACGGAAGGCAAGATGACTATTAGTAGAAATAAAAGATGAAGAGTTAATTAGTTTACGATAATTATTCGTAAATAGTACTTACTCATATTACAAGCGAGTTGTAAGAAGGTTAGAATAAAAAGTAAAAGATATTGAGTTACTTATATTGAGTTGAGGAGGTGCCCGTGGTGTAATGGTTATCGTCGTAGGGAATGGATACGGCGACACGAGTTCAAATCCTTGACGAGACTGATTGCATTTCACATAGGACTAATACCCCTGGCAAAGGTATGAATCCAATTATTCTCCCTCCAGCTATGGGTAAATAGTAAGGCAGACTAGGTTCTTCAGCCTTGGTGAGGCGGCTAGTCTAGGAGAAGGAAAACTCTGAATTCAAACTTATTAAACTCCGCTTAAAAATTGACCTTGTGTCATATCCTGCCCGAGCGGAGGGGTTGGTAAATATATATATTGAGTTGAGGATAAAGTAAAGTAAAGTTGGCGATCGCAATTGAGGGCGACCAGAAGGCTCCCTTTTCAATAGCTACTACACCGAGGTGTAGAGGAGGGCCCTGAAATGCCCTACTTTACCCTTGATACGTACCTTATATTTCTGAGTGTTAAGCAAGGAAGTATCAAGTACCATTTTTAAAGTCTTTGGTATGACGCGACCTGGGATTGAACCTAGGTCTCGTGGACCATTGGCGAACATTCTACCCACTTGGACAATCTTTCTAAAATAATACTTACCTATATTATATAAGGATTGTGAAAAGTGTCATAATTAGAAATCAATGGCATAGCGGTGCTTATATTAAAATTTAGGATAATTATTCGTAAATAGAAGTTATCCATATATTTCATACGAGTTGTAAAAAGATCGTTATTAAAAATGAAAACGTACAATCACTTCTATCAAGATTTTGGAGGTGCCCGTGGTGTAATGGTTATCGTCGTAGGAATTGGACACGACGATACGAGTTCAAATCCTTGACGAGACTGATTGCATTTCACATAGCACTAATACCCTTGGGAAAGGTATGAATCCAATTATTCTCCCTCCAGCTATGGGTAAATAGTAGGACAGATTAGGTTCTTCAGCCTTGGTGAGGCAACTAGTCAAGGAGAAGGAAAACTCTGAATTGAAACCTGTTAAACTCCGCTTAAAAATTGACCTTGTGTCATATCCTGCCCGAGCGGAGGGGTTGGTAAATATGATCAAGATTTTGGATGATTATTTCTATTTGTCTCATACAGTGCTTATCAATTTTTTGCGCACTAACAGAGATGGAATAAATTCCTTAAAATTGACTGAAACTAACATCCCCAAATTATGTACACAAATCATATCAAAAATGTTTTTGAACTATAATTACGATTTTATGTATTCAGATATACCCTGGTTCATAATCATATTCATGTCGTTGTACAAATTGTCACTAAACTAAACATCGTAAATAAATCTTGTTTTCAAGGTCAAACCCTTTAAATTCCACGTCGGATTCTGAATTACCAAAGAACAAACCGAAGATATTACTTTCTGCTATTTTTTTGTTGTTGTTGTTGAAATTGAAGTTTCACTCTACGTCAGTCCACGTTTGTCAGGTTGTTATGTAGATAGCTGTCACACTGGTTTAACAACTGCAGTTGTTCAGCAGTTGACGGTTTGTTGACTTGTTTTGTTGGTGATGTCGAGGCCGTCCGATTTTATTTTTTGATATACCAATCTTGTTTGTCGGCAGGTGACACTGTTTATGATTGAAGTAATTTTAAAGCTTTATCTCTTGACAAACCTTAAGTACTAGCGCACGTGTTCGGGCAGTAATAGGGAAGAAAATGTGGTAATTATTACGTAATAAGAAAAAGGAATTCTTCCCGAATGCAAATGTCGTATGAATTCATACTGTCACCACAAGAGACCATTGATTCTTTTGGGAAATGGACTTGAAAACATTAAGATCATCGAAAATAATCAGATGTACGTATTTACCCAACCTTTTGTCAATAAAATGCGACTGGAAGTCACTGTTTTTTTGCGGAGTTTAACTGGTTTGAATTCAGAGTTTTCCTTCTCCTAAACTGGTTTCCATACCAAGATTAAAGAGTTCAGTCGGGTCTACTATTTACCAATCGCTAGAGCGAGAAGAGTTGTATGCATACCTTTACCAAGGGAATAAGGGCAATATGAAATGCAAACAGCATTGTTCAGGTTTCAACTCAGTTCACCATTTCCTTCGACAATTAACTTTATAGTTCGAGCACCCACCTTCCAATCTGATCACTGGGACAGTCTCCTTTCAAGGCGCTAATGCAAACAATAACCTACTATTGTTGTAACTGCCACACAAAAGGTATTTTCATATTGCTTGCAAAATTCACTAAACCCTATTACCTAACAATAATAACGAACAAAAAGGTTGTTTCGATTATATTTTTTGTTTTTAATGGTATATCAACCTTCTTGAGTTATCTCATTCCAAAACCATCCTTGTAGAAAAATAGTAGTGGCATTATTTAACCTATAGCATGGGGGATAAAGGGGTTCATAATTTTTGCAAGGGCATTAGTCTGAAAGTGAATCCAATAGCACGACGGTAGTTCGAACCTGCTTACTACGATGTCACAATCCAACAACTTAGCTACAACACCACGAAAACCTCCCCTCCCCATGATTTTATTCAGTAAATTAGTCAGCTGTTCACTGATCTTCTTTTAAATTTTACTTTATGAAATAAAAAAAAATTATTTAGTTTCGATTTTTAACAAAAAAAGAATCAATTATTTAGTCTCGATATTTTTTGATCAACCTACGTAGGTATTATGTTTAATGCCAGTATTAGAAATATCTTCTAGCTTTCTTTATTCACAATGTTTTTATATCAAAATACTTTACTAATCCATTTTCATCTTGCTTGCAAAATTCACTAAACCCTATTACGTGACAATAATAACGAGCAAAAAGGTTGTTTCGATTATGAGGTTGTTCATTTTTTCAAGGGAGATAACTGCAACCAAATACTTAATTTAAAGAAGTTGCTTTTCGTTTTCCTCATTTGTACATAATTTCATAATGAATTTATTCGTCCGATTTCGATATTTGAAGATATTAACGAAAAACTCGCAGTGAATTCGTCTCCTTTGCTAAAACTAGTAAAGAGCCAACCTTTCAGGTGTTGTACTAAACGAAAATAAACTTGAGACATCGCCAACGTAATTTTATTTATTTATTCATTTTTACCAGATACTAGTAAACCAGAAATAGATCATTGGCTATTTCTCGGGAATTAAATAGCATCACTCCCAAGAATATATCAGTCCCAACAGCGAGCTGGAGACAAAATAAAGACGGTCAGGAATTTTTAAAAGTGTGATGATAACCCTTTCATTGCTGCGTGCATCTTAGGGGGTTGAAGTATATTTGTGTTTGTGGTGAATTGTTAGTATGTTGTGAAATTCTAAGGTTTGTAAACTGACTCATTCTCTTCTCCTGACCACATTCACTTGTTGTCTTCTCAGTGTTTGTCGAAGCTATAAAGGAATTAATGACAGAAGGAAAAAAGCAATGATACCTTTAGACTCAAGTTCTATTTTGGAGTTTTACGACTACTCTGTCGTGTGGAAAGTTTTCCTAAACCAGTCGAAATAGTCGAGCTCCTCGGGAAAGGCGCTTCAAGAACATAAGGGAATTATCTTTTGCAAATTATAAATTAAGTGTCCATCATGTGTCTCCCAGCCTCAAGTAGGAGATGCAGCGCGCCGCTAGGCCCTGGGACTTAGCCAGAACGTGTACTCTCTAGTAGCAGCTGAGGGAAAAAGGTCCGTCTATTCAAGGTATGTCAAGGGAACTAACTGGTGAGTTTATCTTTGGTGCCAGGAAGCCAATTTTTAAGGCATGCGCATATTGCGCTTCCTGTCAAAGGCCTCATGGGAAACTGTTACTTTTGCATTTTATTTATTTTATCTTTTATTGTTATTATCTTTTGTATTTCTTTTTAATCCTACACAATCTATTATCGAGTTCGTAGCATTGAATTCTATACTAAGTTCTGTTTCCTGGTTCATATTTTTCACTCGCTGAGGAATTTAGATTTCTAATATTTTTATTCAGACTTTTTAACAAAGAAAAAAAGAGAAGAAAAACGTGTACGAAGATTGAGATCAGTTGATTTGGCTCGAAAAGTCTATATATTGTTCAATGACCAGTTCATAACATTGACATTAGTCTCTCTCTCTCTCTCTCTCTCTCTCTCTCTCTTTCTCTTTCTCTCTTGCATATGGCTTTGTGCTACAACTAATCAAAGCTTAGTAAATAACAACATAGACTATTATAACATTTAATAGTATTGAATAACCATAAAATGGTATAAAATGCTTGAAACTATCTTTTTAAACAATAGTTTTCATAAAAAGTTTTTACTAAATTTTATTCTTAAATAATCTTTATCATGAAAGGTTTAAAACGCTTTTTTTTTTCTTTTTTTTTTTTTTTTTAGGTTTGAAACTTTTGGATAAGATCGTTTTATAAAAGGTATTAAACAATGTTTTTAAACAATTGTTCTTATATATGTTTTTAAACTAATCTTTTCTTTAAAACAATTGTTTTTATAAAAGGTTTTCAACTAATCTTTTTTTAAACAATGGTGCTTCTAAAATGTTTTTAAGCTATGTTTTATTGTTAAAAATAGTTTTTTATAAGTGGTTATAAGCTAATTTATTTTGAAAATATTTTTTTCCTAAAATATACATTGAAAGCAACCGAAAATCGAAAATTTTTGCAGCGAAAGGTTTCAAGTCATTTTTACTGAAAACGTTAATCATGTGTGTGTGTGTGTGTCTGCGAGTTGGCCATGGCGATAAATTTAAACAGTATCTTAAATAGTGAATGCCTCACGTTGGCACAGCGTTTAGCAAGATAATCCAAAAAGATACATCCGGTAAACATTTCTATCTTCACTGATAACGGAGTGCTCAACTGGAATGAAAGATATCCTGTCATTTTGGAGGTTTTAATCGACAATCCTCAGATTCGTTTTTGGACAATAAACTTCATATAAACATAAATCTCTAGATATTTTTCTTTCTCCTAATGTGCTTGCCGACCACTAAAGTTAAAGAGGCTATTCTGCCTTGATATTTCCTCACATCTTGAGTAATAAATAGACGTATAGAATTTTTAATTCGCAAAGGGATTACATTAACACATGCTTTTTTTTCTTAGCATCGATGTCCCCTAAGTGTTTTTTTGCACTACATAATAATAAGATATTGATTTATATATGAATAAAAATAATATATATATATATATATATATATATATATATATATATATATATATATATATATTCCAGATTAATCTCTTTACAACAGTTCACTCTCTACATATCCTATCCTCCTCAAAGGAAGGAAAACATTGGGTTCATTTGACCGAGCTAATTGTCTTTGTTTAATTTGTAATCATTTATATCTGAATTTATCACAGGTAAAGAAATACGTATATATATATATATATATGTGTGTGTGTGTGTGTGTGTGTGTGTGTGCGTGCGCGCGCGCGCACACACTCACATATATCTATTAACGAGAGAAATTAGGTCTATCATTGTTACACCGATTGAAGCAAAAATTACTCGTTCCTCAACCACAGCGTAAAATTTCATTGTCTCAATGAACAATTTCTAGGTCTCTTTCTCTCAATGTTTACGATACATCTTTTCAATTTGAAACATTTGCTCCGATTAAAATTCCTTGGCAAAAATCACAGAATCATCATCTTTTGAAGATGATTATCCATTCATTGTCTTCGTGTACGTCCAGTTGCAGTATTAGTAGTGTACAATACTGTGATGCAGCGTACAATATTGTAATGTAATGTGCTGTACAGTAATAAGCAATCTACATCATGTACCAAGATTAGTGGTGTAGTCGTTTAGGAGGTGCCCGTGGTGTAGTCGTTATCGTCGTAGGAAATGAACACGGCGACACGAGTTCAAAACCTGGACGAAACTGATTGCATTTCACATAGCACTAATACCCTTGGGAAAGGTATGAATCCAATTATTCTCCCTCCAGCTATGGGCAAATAATAGGACAGACTAGGTTCTTCAGCCTTGGTTAGGCAACTAGTCTAGGAGAAGGAAAACTCTGAATTGAAACCTGTTAAACTCCGCTTAAAAATTGACCTTGTGTCATATCCTGCCCGAGCGGAGGGGTTGGTAAATAGTACCAAGATTACTAAATCCAAACTATCTCTGAACTGATCTACAGATCAGAAAGAAATAGTAAAACAGCGTTTATCCTCTACTTGATAAGTTTATATATATATATATATATATATAGTCACTCACAGAGAGACTGTTTCGTTGTAACACAACTTTTCAGTGTGGCTAGACACGCGAGATTCTCGAAGCTGTGATAGAAACCCGGCTGACTTTGACACCAGCCGGAAATTTTACCTCACAGCCACAAGGAAACCTAGCGAAACCGAAGATATTCTCACATATATGTATCACTTTTGTTTTTTTTACTTATATATGCTTAACGGCTACCAAGAGCTCAATTCATTCGAAGAGCCTTGCGTTACGCGAGTAGCAACATTTTTGCTTGAAAGCTATCATCTAAATACGCCACAAGAAACAAATGGTCATACCATCTAAGAACATCATCTAATTGGAAGGCAATACTGAGTATATACCATTGATAATAATCAGCTAACACCGTTGTTTTCTATCATAAACAGGAACCCAAGAAAATTATTTAGCAATCTAAATATTCTAGTAGACTGCCATTTTTTAACATCTTTTAGATTACGAATATAAGAAAGGATTCATACCCATTATTATTATCACACAAGAATGCTGCGAACAATATTGAACAAGTCCTGGCGGCAACACCCAACAAAGCACCAACTATACGGCCATCTGCCTCCCATCACGAAAACTATCCAAGTTAGACGAACCAGACATGCAAGACACTGTTGGAGAAGCAGGGACGAGCTCATAAGTGATGTACTCCTATGGATCCCCACATATGGCCGGGCAAAAGCAGGACGACCAGCTCGAACATAGATTCAGCAGCTATGTGAGGATATGGGCTGTAGCCTTGAAGACCTGCCAGAGGCGATGAACAATACGGAGAAGTGGCGAGAGAGGATGAGGGATATCCGTGCTAGAGGCACGACATGATGATGACGATTATTATACTCATTGCAAGTTTTTCAAACCAGTATTAGCGGATGGTCTGGGTAACAGCAAGTCTCCTCCGGCCCTTAGTCTCCCCAGGCCCTTAGGATTCTTCTCTGGCCGATCTTAACAATGCTGTGATTTGGATGGTCTCGATTTCCAAGTGCGCCGATTACAATTGGTATCACTGTCACCTTGATAACTTTTTCAGTTCTTAGGCAAGGTCCAAATACTTATATCTTTTTTCGTTTTCTTTGATTTTTACTAAGTCGTCTGCCGGGATGGCAAAGGGATCTCTACGGCAGGTTTTATTTTTGTTAATTATCTCTCCGTCTGGTTTTCAGTCCGCGATTAGGTGATCTGTTTGTATTGCAATTTTTTTCTCATGGAATTTTTCACACCGATGGTTTTTTACTGACGTTTGAGTGACAGCAAGTCTCCTTTAGTCTCCTGGACTCTTCTCAGTAGTTTGGTGGATCTTAATAATGCTGTAGTGTGGATGGTCTCTACTCGTCCTCTTATTTCCGAGTTCTCCAGTCTCTTTATCAATCCTTTGAAGACTGTATCGAGTGCACCAATTATAATTAGTATTACAATGACTTTCATGTTCCACAGATTTTTTAAAAATTCCTTAACAAGGTCCGGGTATTTATCTTCTTATTTTCTTTCAATCAGCCGGGACAGCAAAGTCCTCAATTTGGCAAGTTCTCTTTTTTGTTGTTGATTATTATAAGGTCTGGTCGTCTGGATGAGATTAGGTAATCCTTTTGAATGTCAAAATCCCATAGGAGTTTGTGTGTCTCATTCTCCAGGACAGATGTTGCGTTGTGCAAATACCATTTGTTCGTATGGTCAAATTTCGATTTCTTGCAGAATTCCCAGTGGATCACCTTACCCACCCAGTCATGTTTAGTCCTATCACATCCGATTTACCAACCCCTCCGCTCGGGTTAATTTTTTAGCGGAGTTTAACAGGTCTGATTTCAGGGTATTCCTTCTCCTAGACTAATTGTCTCACCAAGGCTGAAGAACCCAGTCTGTCCTACTATTTACCCATAGCTGGAGGGAGAATAATTGGATTCATACCTTATTAGTGCTATGTGAAATGCAATCAGCCTCGTCCAGGGTTTGAACTTGTGTCGCCGTGTCTATTTCCTATGACGATAACCATTACACCACGGGCACTTCCGTATAAGACTAGATTCATGTCTAATCTTATACTCCTTATGTGCTAACTTGTTGTATTCTCCTATTTTGTGATTGATGGTTTCGTCTCTATCACCACATATTCTACATTTACTGTTTTGTTACGTCTTATCTATTCTCGTTTTGATATTATTCGTCCTTGTGGCGTTGTTTTGAGCTACTATTAGAAGAGATTCAGTTTCTCTGTCAAGGTTTCCCTATTTTAGTCACGTCCACGTTTTCTCGTTTGAGATATGACGTGTTTGTCGCTTAAAATGTCCATATAGTTGTTTATGTTCCCATTTTTCTTTCCGACTTATTTTTGTTCCGTTGATCCTCGTGATGTCAGAATTGTTTCTGGTGGCTGTAATCAGTCTTCCTCCGCGATTTTCTATGTATTGTTCGTGTCTTTGTATCGATGGATCAATGCAATCTTCAGTGCTTGTAAGTCCTCTTCTTCTTTCTTTTCTTGACACATATAGTCTATCAACATCATCTGGGAGATGTAAGATTTTATGCATCGTCATTAGTTTATTTGTTTTCTGGTCCATTTGTTCCTCTCTGGTCCTCGACAAGAATGGTCCCGAGAATCTTACGTGGGGGACGGCCCAGGTATTTATCTCTTTTATAAGGTTCCTGTTATTTAATTTGATTTTGAGTATCTTCCTCGTTCTCCTGAAATATTTGTTCTTTCATCTCAACTTATTTGATGGTGTCTGCTTCTAATATCCCCAAGTATTTATACTTTTCCTTTTCTCCGAGCGTTCTTTTTTTTTCTTGATTTGGTAGTTCCATTCCTTCCGTCGGTATCGTTTACCGCTTTTCATTATTAGCATGACACATTTTCTACGCCAATACGCCTATGTCTTGATAGTATATTCTCACTGTCTGTATTAGAATTTCCTATTCTTTTTCGTTTTTGGCAAACAACTTGATATCGTCCATGTACATTAAGTGATTGATCTTTTCTTGTGATTTAGTAAGCTTGTATTCAGCTGTGCATTTCCTGAGTCAGAGGTTGAGTGGCATCATGGTTATTACAAATAGTAATGGTGATTGTGCATCTCCCTGGAATATACCTATCTGGATCTTTGCATCAGCTTAGCTTTTTCCTCCAGCTGTTATTTCCACTCCCCATTGTTCTATAGTTTTCTCGATAAAGTTTATGATTTATCTGATATTGGGTACATTTTGGACAGTTTATTGTTCAGCTTTGCAGGACCATATGGTATGCCTTTTCGTAGTCAATTCACGCCATTTGATTTTTTCGTCTCGTCTTTCTCTCGTTGAGGATGCCTTTTTCAATGTAGAGTAGCTTTCCCACACCTCTGATCCATTTGCGACATGGGTTAATAACGAGTAGTAAATCTCCTCCTTTTTTGTGTCGTTAGTATTTTCCACCTTATCGGTAGGCACGTTATCATATTTACCACGCCTCCGCCCGGGCAGGATATGACACAAGCGGAGTTTAACAGGTTTGAATTAAGAGTTTTCCTTCTAGACTAGTTGCCTCACCAAGGCTGAAGAACTCAGTCTGCCCTACTATTTACCCATAGCTGGAGGGAGAATAATTGGATTCATACCTTTCCCAAGGGTATTAGTGCTATGTGAAATGCAATCAGTCTCGTCCAGGTTTTGAACTCGTGTCGCCGTGTCCATTTCCTACGACGATAACCATTACACCACGGGCACCTCCACTATCGGTAGGCACGTTATGGGTCTGTAGTTGTTTGAGGCGGTTCTTTTGCGAGGATCTTTCTGGATCTATATGATCTTTTTTTTTGTCATCAGTTCGGGTACGTCTGCTTCTTTAAGCGTCTATTCATTTCGATTGCTAGTCTGTCATGGATTGAAGTAAATTTTTTAAACCAGAATCCATGTATGTGATCATAACCTAGATTTTTCCAATTTAGTCTTTTTGGGGGTATTGCTCTGTGTGAATGGATGTGTAATTTCAACTTCGGTCCTTCTTCGAGTCCTTCTAACTCTTTTTCCAAGTTGCTTATCCATTTGGTTTATCTGTTGTTCTCTTGGTTGTCATATTTTGCTCCCAAATTGTTTTGTTTCTTATCATCCGGTTGTTGGTATGTCTTCGTGCAATTTCCCCCAAGTGGCTGGTAGAATTTAATCATTATTATTATTATTATTATTATTATTATTATTATTATTATTATTATTATTATTCATTAGTTTTTCAAATCAGTGTAAGCTGATGGTCTTTCACTGGAGATCGAGTGACAGCAAGTCTCCTCAAGTCTCCAGAACTGTACATCTGCCGAGGGCTAAGCCTTCACCTCCAACGAGTGTCCTAGATGTGATACTCAACAATGTTGGTGAGGCTCCAGTAATGCTACAGCTTTGGGGAATGCAGAATACCCCTTCATTGCCATCGCTCCCAAGTTCACTCTGGCCCGAAGTGGTAGCACCTGAACGGGTCCCATCTTTTGGTAAAGCAAAACTGTTTGACTATTTAAACTGAGTGCAAACAAATGACTAAGGTTAAACTGAATTGTTAGAAATAGAACTGTTTGATCATTTATCAGTGTTTAAAAATGGCTCATGTTTAATTGAATAGTTAGTGATACGTAGCAATACTTGGAACCATTAAACTTTGTTGACTTGTGTTTACAAATCATATATATCTAATATATATATATGTATAATACAGATTTGGCATTAAATAACCAACAGTGGTTGATTTGCCATGAAACCAAATCTAATCATACCATCTTTTGAGGTTTAGATTCAGTTTTTATTATCATTATTATTATCATTATTAGATGATCATTAAAAAACTGATGAACGGACATGCACTAAGAATTATGCAAGAGATTAAAATTTAGCCATACTATCAAACGGTATATGCACTAACCAGAATCCGTCCGAGAGAATGAGACATAAAATTCTTTGAGATTTGGAAATGTAAACGGATCATCTAATCCCGACCAGATGACTTGACCTAGAGTCAATTTTCAAAAAAAAAAACCTTGCCGTCTAGTGGATTCCGTTTTTACTATCGTTATTATTATTATTATTAGATGATAATTAAAAAACTGATGATAATTTATTTATCATGTCGCAACGTACGAAGTGTTGCTTTAAAGTTTTCATCCCATCCAAAAATAATGACGATTTGTTGAACTTTTTTTAACTTTAAAAACGATATGCCAAATATATTTAACTGATGAAGGAATGAGTAGAAGAGCATTCACGTTAGTTGAACTAAAAACTTTTTTAGCCACACTCGTCAATGTTTCGGTCGACCAATTTCTATAATGTCATCGTACCAAAAAGTCACATGCTTAATTGTGAATATTCAAAACAATTAACAATTATCATTATATATATATATATATATACGAAGATCATTAAATAAGTTCCCAGGCTTTTTTCGTATGGACACTTTTATTGATAGTACACACATGAAACTCTAGTCCCCTTCGAAGTAATTACTTCCAGCTGCAATTCACTTGTTTTACCGTTCTAATAACTTCTGGAATTCCCCATGGAAGTCCTCTTGTGTGAGCGTGTCAGTGACCTTCGTCACAGCCTTTTTCATCTCCTCAATTGTCTCATAACGACAGCCTCTGAGCTAAGGGAATAACCAAAAGTCACAGGGTGTAAGGTCTGGACTATCTGGAGGCTGAGGAACTAGTCTGTGACAAGGATGCAGTTGTGGACTGGTGCATTGTCCTGGTGGAAATGCCACTGACCCGATTTGAAGAGAACTGGCCTCTTCCGACGGAATCTCTTGCTGAACTCCCTTAAAACCTCAACATAGTAACCCTAAACCTAACCCTTTGGCCAATCAACTCTGGTCTATTGACTTCCTTACTCCTCCCATACCTCTCATCATCCCTCACAGAATTCCTGGCTTCCTTGAATCTCTTATGCCACTCAAAAACAGATGCTCAATTCATGCAAGATGGTTGAAAAGTAGTCTGAAGCATTCCATACGTTTCTCTGGCATTTTTTCCAAGTTTAAAACAGAATTTTATTGCATATTGTTTTTCTAAAGTGAAATTGACCAGCTGTGACAATCAGGCTTTAGTAGGGTGTGTTCCAATTGCTGCTGTAGCTGTTCATTCGAACCTGAAATCATAAAGATTGGTCAGTTATCTCATAAGATGTATAGCAATAACATATTGAATTGTCAAGTGTCTACGATAATTTTAAATGCCTGTACAAAAATAGTCTGGAAAGTTATTGAAGGAATCACGTATATATATATGTATATATATATATGGTTATTGCCCTGTAAAATTTATCCCTTCATATATATATAAAGATGACGACCGCAGTAGATGGTGACCCAAGAGCTCTCTTTTAAATAGCTACTACATCTTGACATAGGGGAAGTCGCTACTTCTTTCCTTGGATTGCTCCCTTGTTCTGTACCTTATAATGCCGAGTGTTAAACAATGCGACATCCAGAACCGTTTTTGAGTCTTTCGTACGACTCGACCTGGGATTGAACACCGGTCTCCCAGACTATTGACGAACACTCTACCGGCTAGGTCAGTGTGTCCGTGAGTGTGTGTACTAGGTATGTTCAGAAAAGGCCAAGATTCCTAATGTATTGACCAAGGAAGAAATTAGCAATAAACGAAACTAACTTTCAATTAATATATATCAATTAATCAACAATAACTAAAACGTAGATTTTCATAAAATTTGTTCAAATTATTTCAAAAATTCATTCATATATAATAACAAACACAGACACTCACACACTCTTAGATAGATAGATAGATAGATAGATGCGTGTCTGTGTGCGTTGGTGCGTGCTTATATGTACTAGGTATGTTCAGAAAAGGTCAAGATTTCTAATGTATTGTCCAAGAGAGAAACAAGCCATAATTGAAACATTAATTTTCTATTAACATATTAATTAGCAATAGCTGAAACACAAATTTTCTTGAAAGTAATTCACATAGCAATCAACACACTTATTCTACCGAGTTTTCCGTCGGTATAAGCACTTCTGAAACTCCTGTTCTGATACGGTGCCAAGCAGCAACATAGCATTTCTCTTAATGTACACTACGTCTTTAAATTTTAAGTCTGAGATGATTTTTTAGTTTAGACAAACAAGAAAACAAAGTCTGGTGAGAATGGTGGTGCTGCTGCTTTAGAACAATCCCCTGTCTCTCAAAAAAAAAAAAAAAAAAAGAAAAGAAAACAAGCAAAAAACTGGCTCTAATTCTAAGAATTGGCTCTAATTCGTCTAAACTTCGTCCAGACTCCTCTCTTGACGACAAGATATCATCACTTTATGATATAGGTTGGTAAGCTGTGCACTCGTCTTTATTACAATCTTAAATTTAAAACATTTCGATCTCGTAACTTTTGGATCACACACCATAAATATTTCATTTGGACCAAAAGGTTGTAAATAAGGAAGTAGTTGAGTATTATGCTTAAAAATCAAGACAACTTCAAATGTTCAGAAAATCATATGAAATAACTAAGCATTCAACAAGAAAATATTAAGTTGAGTTGTTTCAGATTTAGCAAACATGCTTACAAGTAAAAATTCTGTAAAAATTCTGTATATTTATGTGATTTAGAGGAGAGCTTATTTTTTTTATTTTATCAATTTATCTATTTATCTATTTTTTGTGCTGCTTTTTAAAAGAAAGTAGCGAGAATGTATTGCAGGGACATTCAGTAACGTACAATTTTTTTTCCATGGTTAAAGAAAGTTTATCAATGACAAAATTCACCTGTTGAAGATTTATTTTGTGAACAATGAATAATTTATCGAGAAGACGTTCAAAAAAATTAAAACTTTTCTTTTTGATTTTGAGAAATCAAATTAAAAGCAACAATAACAAAAAAAACTATTGTGTTGTAAAGTGATTTCCAACGTGATACTGCGGTTTAAGATGCATTGAGTTTGGTTTATTGGTTTGTTGGGTTTTTATGGCATATCAACCTTTGTAGGTTATTTAACGCCAAATCCATTTTTATGTAAATAATCAGTTCTATTTAAAACAATTCAGTTTAGCATGAGTACACAGTTTAATTGTCAGAAACATTTCTATTTCAAACTATTCAAGCAGTTATATATAACAATTCAGTTTAGTTAAAGTACAGTTTCAATATCAAAAACAGTTCATTTTCAAACAGTTCAGTTTAGCATAAGTACGCAGTTTAAATGTAAGTACAGTTTAATTGTGAAAAGTATGTCTATTTCTGGCTATTAAGTTTAGTCATGCAGTTCTAATTCAGTTAATTCAGTTTAGTATAAGTACAGATTATGTTTACACACAGATACATGCCAAAACAGTTCTATGTTAAACAATTCAGTTTAGTGTAAATACATTTTCAATGTCACTATTCAGTTTAGCATAAGTATGCCGTTAGTCCTATTTAACCCATCGATAGGAACCTATCAGGTGCTACCACGCTGGGCCAGAGTGGACCTGGGACCAATGGCAATGAAGGGGTGCTCCGTATACCCCAAAGCCCCTTCACCATCAGACTGTTTAGTGTCACATCCAGGACACTCATGGGGGTGGTCTTAGCCTCTGCAGAAGTGCAGTCGGTGTATTCTACAGCCTCAGCCGATTGGGCAATACATAGAGTTAAATGTCAAACAGTTTTATTTCAGAAAATTCAGTTTAGGATAAGTACACATTTTAGACGTCCAAACAGTTCCATTTCGTGCAATTCAGTTTAGCCTTAGTACATAGTTTAAATATCAAAACAGTTCTCTTTTAAACAATTCAATTTAGCATAAATACGCAGTCTAAATGCAAAAATATGTATTGTGAAGAAGCACGGTTTAGTTCTATTTAACCCATAGATAGGACCCTTATCATGTGTTACCACTCCGGGTGAGAGTGGACCTGGGAGTGATGGCAATGAAGAGGTAATCCGCATTACCCAAAGCTCCGGCATTGCTGGAACCTCACCATCAGATTATTTAGTGTCATATCCTGGACACTCGTTGGTGGGGGGATCTTACCCCTCTGCAGAGAAGCACTCGGTGTATTCTACAGCCCTAACCGACTGGGCCATTAAGATGTATTGAGGGCCGGCAGTTAGGTGTAAGGTGGGTTTGATGATGTACGGAGAAAACTGGCCGTTTTGATCACTCATATACCAGATTCGCTTATTGGTAATTGACGCAGGGTTTCTATTTGCAGGTTTGGTTTAGTTTTATGATATATTAAACATTGTAGGTTATTTAATGACAAAATCCGGTTTATTCCTATATATTAGAGATATAACATTTGTTAAGATAAGTAAATAGTTCCAAGCATTGCTATTTACCACTAATAATTCAATTAAACATCAGTCATTTGTTTACACACAGATAATTGATCAAACAGTTCTATTTCTAATAATTCAATTTAGTATAAGTCATTTTATTGTACTCAGTTTGAATGTCAAACAGTTCTATTGTACCCATAGATAGGACATTATCTGGTGCTACCCCTACGGGCCAGAGTGGACCTGGGAGCGATGGCAATGAAAGAGTGCTTGGCATTCCCCAAAGCTCCAGCATTACTGGAGCCTCACCATCAGATCATTTAATATCATATCCAGGACTCTCGTCTGACCCTTCTGTAGAGATTCAGTTAATGTATTCTACCGCCCAAGCTGACTATTTGCGGGGATTTTTAAAACATATTTTGAAAGATTCTTAAAACCTTAGGTGTCAACATAGCGTGAATACAATATATATATGTTGTATAGCCTGATGAAACTATAAGTATACATATACATGCGGAAACAAAATCAACAATAATGACGAAAGAACACATTTTAGAAAAATATACCTCTCACACTTTATTCGAAAGGGTTGAGAAAGGGTTGTGTGTGAGAGGTGAGTAGGAGACTGAACAGACTGCAACATATTGGCCCCCAGTTCCTCTGACTATAGCAGCACTTCTTTCTCATTCTGCTAGGCTGCTCAACCGGGAGTCCTCAGGGCCCAGCCCTCAGCTGGGAGCTGGTTCTCATTCCTCGAACTGCATCTCGAACTTCAACTGCAACTGACTCCAACTAACTCAACTCTCCGTGGCACCGGGTTATATAATTGTTTGACATCCACCTGCTTCCTGTGAGCGTCACATTTGCACCGAATTCAACCCGTCCACAGTCAAGGCTATATCTTGATATCTTCGACCGGATACACCTGTTTCTCGATTGACGGCTGGGTCGAAGGTCAATATGTTACATATATATATATATATACGTGGTGCCTTCAATAAGTTTCCAGACTTTTTTAAGACAGGCATTTAAAATTGTCGTAGACTCTGGAAAATTCTGTATGTTATCGTTATACATCTTATGAAATGGCTGACCAATTTTTATGATTTCACGTTCAAATGAATAGCTACCGCAGCAATTAGAATACACCCTACTAAAGCCTTATTGTCATAGCTGGTGAATTTCAAAAATGCTATCTGGAGGCGAGGACACTTTAGAAGAACGATATGCAATAAAATTCTGTTTTAAACTTGGAAAAAATGCCACAAATATGTGTGGAATGCTTCAGACTGGTTTTGGAGCATCTTGCATGAATCGAGCATCAGTTTTTGAGTGGCATAAGAGATTCAAGGAAGCCAAGGATTCTGTGAGGGATGATGAGAGGTGCGGGAGGAGTAAGGAAGTCAATAGACCAGAGTTGATTGGCCAAAGCGTTAGGTTTAGGGTTACTATGTAGAGGTTTTAAGGGAGTTCAGAGGAGATTCCGTCGGAAGAGACCAGCACTCTTCAAATAGGGACGGTTGCATTTCCACGAGAACAATGCACCAGTCTTCAACTCCATCCTTGTCACAGACTATTTGACCAAAATGGTCATCAAGACAGTTACTCACCCTACCTGTAGTCCAGTTGGTTATTCCCTAAGCTCAGAGGCTGTCGTTATGAGACAATTGAGAAGATGAAAAAGGCTGTGACGAAGGTCACTGACACGCTCACACAAGAGGACTTCCATGGGGCATTCCAGAAGTTGTTGGAACGGTACATCAAGTGCATTGCTGTCGGAGGAGATTACTTCAAAGAGTTTCATGTGTGTACTAATAAAAGTGCCCATACGAAAAAAGTCTGGAAACTTATTAAATGATCCTCGTATATATATATATATATATATGTATATACACCTAAGGTAAGTTGGTGGTCTCCTTTGGTCGACTCTACTCTCTATGTATGACGCATTTATTGCTGGAGGCACTTTTCAAACTAACCTACAAATGACCCGCACATTTGCGCCTGATTACAAAAGATATGTCTTGACCTCTTTTTCTAACAAACTCCGGAACAAACGGACGTTAAAATTGTCTCTGCTACAATTCTAGCTGTGAACGAGTGAGTCGTGTGAAGTACGTTAAACTTTGGCAAATACAACAACGATATAAGGTCTTCAGTTAAGTGGACTGTTGTATGGTAATTCTTGTAAAATATCAAATTGCCGCAAACAGGACAATTTGTTGGCAATTCTATTATAATACTCTAAAACTTCCAAAGTGTTCATGTTTTTTTTTGTTTTTTTATATCTTTCTTCAGTTTTCAACTTAATCAACAACTTTTGCAACCTAAATAACCACATTTTGCAAAATAAAATCCATATTTTGCTTACAAATTACCATGATACTGGATCACGTGATTGAGCGGCAAGATGTATATACAAGAGCCTGAAAATTTTCTTAGAAGTCCGAGCAGAGAGGGGGAGTGTTTGCAAGGGGTTAAAACCCGAAACGTTGTAAAAGAAAGAAGAAATCATCGGAAACACAGGAGTTCATATTCTCACCGCAAATTTCCTGTAGATCTTAAATCCCTACCTCTTTTATCAACCTTAATAGAAAATTCTAATTATTTTCTTTGATTTCGCAGAAATCAAATTTTTCAAAAATAGTGTTGATTATTTCGTGATTTGAAATGTGCGTGTTGAAATATGAACTTGACATTGTTAATACGTTTTATATATTAAAACATCTATACAGGGAATAAACTTTGTAAATTACAAATGGGTCTTCGATGAATCAAGTCAATTTCCAATCAGTCACAAAGCAAAACTTCAAAAACAAAATAGCTACTGGCATTCCATAGAAATTGGAGGATTTAATTTTCCGAGAATAAAACATCTAATTGCTAATCAAAGCGGAATTTTTTAATGACATGTACCTCTGGAAACTTATTAAATTACTATATCACTGAAAGCCTCATATAGTCGAGAAGTCCCATATATAAAGCTTTGTTGCATAGGCAAGCAAAACTTAGTAAATATCAGTACCATGACCAAGATAATCCAAGATTTAATGATATGTGAGATATTAAATAAAGACACAGGGGGCATTAAATGAATTTCAATAATGCTGATTCATGTCACTGCAAAAGAAGAGTTCCAACAAAAAAGAACATCTTAACTCTCCGTTCTTAACAAATTTATAATTTTGACTTTGACTTTCATTATCATTTTTGTTATCTGTAACAATTTATTCATAAGTGGGCCAATTTATGAATCAGAATGATGCTATTTCGGATAGAATTTTCAAGCTGAAGAAGTATCGATTTTATTTCCAGAAATGTATCCTTCCGACGGAATATGAAAGGAAAAAATGTTTCATTTGTGAACATACGGTGTACACCGGTCCAAGTGATAACCAAAACTGACTGTGTCTGGAAAAAAAGGGTCAGACATTAATAAGATTAAGCTACCATTACCACTTGCCTAATTTCATCTGCATCAGACCGGTGATAGTTTAAATTGTAGGGAGGTATTTCTGCCACAACATGTATAACGTCGATCCAAATATTTGGATATAAGAGGTGCTGACACTGTAGTTAACAATCAAGATACAAAGAAATGGGTCCTCTAATTTTATTGTCATTAATAACAAAAATTCTGAAGTTTTCAACTTTGAAGTCAATGAAAGGTGAACAAAGAAAAGGGGAAAATATTTAGGGAAATATAATAAGAAATTTAAACTTAGGATATTGGAATTAATATGTCTACAATCAACTGAAAAACTAAAGTTGTGATTCTCTAAAAAAAATATCTATGCTAATGAATGAAGGTATTTAATCACTGGGAAATAGCTGAGAAAATATATTGTGAGCAATTTCTTTGTCCTCGTTCTTAATGTTGCAAAAACTGAATTGTCAGTTAAAATGATTCCTAAATGTCAATGAAGTCAGAGAAACCAATGAATGTCTTGGAGTAGTGATGAGATGACTCCAAGAATGCTTTTGTTCTGGAATATTTTTTACTCGTGTAGTGAATAGGACTGTGATTCAAGGAAAATTATATATGCTGTAGTTACAAGACAACCAAGACACAGGTTGAAAACTTTTCTGATCTCTCTTGTGAGTACACGGAAGAATCAGAAGCCAAAAAAAAAAAAAAAAAAAAAAAAACATGAACAAAAAGATAAAAAGAAAATCTAGTGAGCGTGAGGAAATTTTCGTTTGCACATGCGCTTGAATAGCTATTTACAAATGTCTCCAAACCAAGAATGGAAGTGTCTGAAATGACTGAATAGATATAGCAGTTGTTTTTCTCGTAGTTTTCTTTTTTTCAGTGTATCGGGCAAATGACTAAAAACAATTCATTGGGATTATTGATTGTTTGTTTGTTTGGGTTTTATGGCATATCAACTTTTGTAGGTTATTTAATGCCAAATCAATTTTTATGTAAATGAACAGTTTAATTTTCAAATAGTCCTAATTCAAGCAATCCATTTTAGTATAAGTATATTTTTCCACACGGAGTTAAATGTAAAAACAGTTCTATTTCAAACAATTTGGTTTAGCATAAGTATGCAATTTAAATATTGAAACAATCCTATTTCAAGTATTTCAGTCTAACAGAAATACTCATTTTAGTTCCATTAGACCCATAGATAGGAACTTATTAGTTGCTACCACTTCGGGCCAGAGTTGACCAGGGAGCGATGGCAATGAAGAAGAGCTCCGCATTCTGCAAATCTCCAGCATTACTGGAGCCTCACCATCAGATTGTTTAGTTTCATTTCTAGAACACTCGTTGGAGGGTTCTTACCCCTGTGAAGAGGCGCAGTCGGTGCATTCTACAGCCCCAGCCGACTGAGCAAGGCTGGTGTTGAAGGCAGAGAAATGAACGATTGTCTTGAAGCGATTTACAAAGTATCTACTGAAGAATTTTTCTTAGAATTTGCTTAGCTTAGTTTAAGGCCAATAGAATAGAGTATTTAACAGGTGCTTTCAATGTGTCTTGATCAAAAGTCTAATTTACTAAGGTAGCACAAGGCCAGTAGTATGGAATATTAACATGCGTTCTCAGTGTGGCAAATCAATAGTCTTTATTTTCCTAAGCTTAGCTCAAGGCTAGTAATATGGAGCATTCAGCAGTTGCTTTCAGTGTGATATCCCTTTGATCTCTTTTTCTAAGCTCGCACAAGGCCAGTAGTATGGAGCATTTAACAGTTGCTCTTAGTGTGGCATGACCGTAGTCTCTTTTTTACGAAGCTTAGCTCTCAAGATCAGCAGTATGAGACATGCAGTGGGAATCTAACAAACTAAAATGATTGTGAGCTAAGCTTGCTAACCATTGACCCACGTGATGCGCCATTCTTGAACAATATTCTTACCAAGGTTCTTACTCTAGCAATTAATTGGATATTAGTTCAATGAAGTTAATGAACATATGCCTTTTATTTAAACGTGATATTTTCCTAAAATTCTAACTGTGTTTTCATCATACAACGTGTGAAAGCACGTGCGTTACCCTATCCTCATCAGCCGCCAACCCGGGTGATAACACAGTTTCGGTAGCTCAAGTGGTACTGCCACTCCTGGCGCTGCCAAACAGATTTTGCCACCGGACAGGGTATTAATATATATATATATATATATATACGCCATATCAACTAAAGCAGACATTACATTGGACGTTCGTTCATCTTCATTTTAGTGCAGTTTCTGATTTAAAAATGCGTTTACTTTCGGCCGTTGATGTCATAGCAACTGTTTCTTGATTTTGCGTAATCACACGGGAATGGTGGTTCCACGTGCATTGCATTCATTTTGAAATCCCTTCTATATCCGTCATCTATTCGGCTCGTTTTCCTTCAGTTTTATCTTTTCTTTTTGCGTTACTGCACAAAAGCACTCGAGACAAATGTCATATATAATTCTGCTGAAAGATGTTATTTGTTGATCAATGGAGCCCTCAAGATGGGTGGTGAGTAAAAAGAAAACTCCTGGTCTAAGTTTGTCCAGGTAGCTCTCTGATTACCCTTGGGCCACTAAATTCTTGGCCTGCTAGGAATGTCTCCAGGACGCTGACGTTCAGCAAGGGGCTCGTGAATACTGTGGGGGTAATCCTGATTCATAAGCCCATTATTCGATTTACATTCTCCGGTAGGAGAATTACGTTGTTCGCACCAGCGCGACTTGTGGATTTGTGACCCTCGCAAGCAGTTGAATTTTCTGCCGCAATCACACGTTGTAGCCGGGTACATATCCAGATCATTACCGTGTGAGCAAGTATAATGGGTGATATATTCTCCCTCCCCGCTACAGACACTCTGAGGGCATTTTTCTTTCATTGTACTATCCATATTTGTTAAAATTTCTGTCTTTCCAGGAAAGATCTTGATCGTGATTCAAGATGATTAGTAGATATTTATAAAACCAGTGTAAACACAATTGTTTAGGAAAGGCTGATGTGATATTTACTCAATATGACGTCACGTAAGAATAACCTCGTACCAACGTGTCAAATATATATTTACATAGAATTTCTGTCACAAGTAGAAAGTGACACAAAATAATTTTTTTTTTAATCAGCAGGTTTGATTTCAGAATTTTCTTTCTCCTTAAGTTGTTGCCTTGCAACGGTGAAAGAATCCAATCTGCCATATCATTTACCAATAATTCGCGGAGTTGGTGGGGTGCAGAAAGATTCATGCCTTTCCAATTACCAATAACGCATCACAAATGTATTCGTTTATCTATAGTTAGATAGCGTTCTGTTTAGCACGATAACAAGTGAATTTGACTTTTCTATTGATATTTATTTGTTCATCTACAATTAATAAATAACCGAAAACAGGTCTATGCATAAATGAGAATAGATGTATCAATGAGTACCGTAAATTGTGACGTTTAGTTCATCAGGCAATATAAGTCGACCTCAGGGTTTTTGCTCAAAATTTTTGGGCTACACCAATACCTACTGTAAAAGTCGACTTAAAACAGTTGGCTACTGGTAGGCCAAAATTTATCCAGAAGGTCAAAATAAGGATAGGGTATGCTAACTTGTGGCAAAAACTTATAACGTTTCCGCAGTCCATCACTTTAACCATTACACCACGAGGACATCGCCGAAAAAAAAAAACTTATAAGGAATTGCATCATGACAGTAACTTAGTCCGCCCGACTATTAACCTATTGCTGAGGGATAACAGATCAATCCATACCTTTTCGTTAACGCCAAGAGAAACACAAAAATCCCTGGTCTGGAACTGAACTCGAGTCTCTGATTCCATTTCCGAATCGCGTATTGTTTGTTTAAAAGACTAAAGTTTCAGTCTTGTCTTATCAAAATAAAAAATAAAAAACTTTACCCCTAAATTATTTAAGTCCTGTCGTTGAGGTTTAGAATAGAGTGACTCTATCCCTTGCAGAAAAGTAAGACACCTCTTCCCACAAAAAAGGCTTGTATTGTTTGGAACAGTAAATTACATCTGATGATGAAACCTCATTTCTCGAATTCTGGAGAGTGTGAAGTCCAGCTCCAATACCATTAATCACAGGTCCTTTCTGACCCGGAGAGGCCGTACCGGTTGAGGTCCCATCTAAAGGTCAAATAGAACTGTTTGATTATTTTCTATACTTGAAACCATTTAACTCTCTGCCAAAAATTGTGCCCTGGTTCATTTGAAAATCTAAAAATTATTTGTATGAGATAGGAATACTTGATACCATATAATTGTATCCAATTAGACGAACCAGACATGCGGGGCACTGCTGGAGAAGTAGGGACGAGCTCATTAGTGATTTACTCCTGTGGACCCCTCTACATGGACGAGCAAAGGCAGGACGTCCAGCTCGAACCTACATACAGCAGCTCTGTGCCGATACAGGATGTAGCCCTGCGGATCTGCCGAAAGCAATGGACGTTAGGGTTGTGTGGTGAAAGAGGGTCATGAATATCCGTGCTGATAGCGAGACATGATGATGATGATCACCATCATCATCGTCATCATCAGTATTGTTGTTATTTTACTCCTTGGAGAGTTTGTCCCACCAACTAATGGCATATTGTTTTTTACTGGAGTTTGGGTGACTGCAAGTCTCCTCTAGTCTCCACAACTCTAATCAGTATTCTGGCCGATCTTAGCTATACTGTAATCTAGATAGTCTCAACTTGTCTCCTGATTTCTAAGTCTTCCACTTCTTTTACCAATCCTTTAGGATCATTTCAAGAGCACCAATTACAACTGGTATCACCTTTACTTTCATGTTCCATAATTTCTTCAGCTCTCTAGAAAGGTCCTGATATCTATACCTATTTTCACCTTCTTTTAATTTTATTCTGTAGTCCGCCGGGACGGCAAAGTCCTCTATTTGGCAAGTTCTCTTTTTTTTGTGGATTATCACTTTGTCTGGCCATCTGGCCGAGAATATATGATCTGTTTGTATTACAAAATTCCAGAGAATTTTATGCGTTTTATTCTCCAGAACGGATTTTGGGTCATGCACATACCCCTTGTTTATATGGTCAATTTAGATTTCTTGCATAATTCCCTGTGGATCACATTCCTCGCCTAATCATGTATTATTATTGTTATTTGTTACTGTTTAGACTACCTCAAAACCAAATAAAATTTACCAGGCTCTTGGAAGGACATCTGGCGTTCACGCTGTGTGGGTGATATTAAGTTGATCCCTTTGTCCGAAAGTTGATCACTTTGTCCCTTGGCAAGAACAGTAGGGCCCTTTATCTCTTTGAGCCGGGGCACACCAAAAAGGAATGCTGAGAGGATCAAGCTTTTTTGTGACAGCCACAGATTAGTTGTCTGAATTTTTAAGACGAAGCTTGTTGATCTTTATCATTCAGGTTTTTTTTTTTTTCATCTTTATTGTTATATTCACAACGTTTCGGCCGATATGTCCTCTGGCCTTCTTTAGGTGTTTCTTGTCGAACTCAGGAGCCTAGACGGAAGTTCGAACTACGTCTTTTATTTAATTGTTTGGTCTGATTCCGTTAATCATAACTGGGTACAAGTGTTAAGTATTCCTGTATTGTTACATGCCTGCAGTCAAGATTGAACCTGCAACCTCAAGATGATTGTCTCTTTTTAGAAGCTTTGGGAACCAACGCCTATAACCATTACGCAAGGTGTCCAGCAGGACATGTTGCGTAACAATACAGGAATACTTAACAATACAATACAGGAATACTTAACACTTGTACCTGGTTATGAAGATGAAAGATGAAGAAAATAGTCCGAAAACCCTGAATAATAAAAAGCCACGCATTTGTCTCAATTCGTGCAAGCCCTCCAACAATAAAATGACTTAATATAAAATCTGTAATTCCGAACAAATCTATTTGTATACCTCTGTCGAATGAAATTGTCTAGACTACGTACTGAGAACATCGATCGACAAAATCAAAGAGAATGGCTTCGAACTGACGAAGAAAAGAAGCAGAAGATACCCCGCAACAACAATTACCGATGCCGACTACGCCGATGACATAGCGATACTGGCAAATACACCTGACCAAGCCGAAACACTTCTGCATAGTTTGGAACGAGCAGCAGCAAGCATAGGCCTCTATGTTAATGCACACAAAACGGAATATATGTGCTATAACCAAACGGGGGACATCTCCACTCTAGAAGGAACCCCACTTAAACTAGTAGACAAATTCACGTACCTAGGAAGCAGCGTCGAATCAACCGAAAAGGACATCTAAACGAGGTTAACGAAAGCATGGACAGCTATCAATAGGCTATCGATTATATGGAAATCAGACCTAACCGATAAAATGAAACGCAGTTTCTTCCAGGCAGCGGTCACATCGATACTGCTATATGGATGCACTACATGGACGCTAACAAAACGACTGGAGAAGAAGCTAGATGGCAATTACACAAGAATGCTGCGTGCAATCCTGAACAAGTCCTGGCAGCAACACCCCACAAGACACCAACTGTACGGCCACCTACCCCCTATCACGAAAACTATCCAAGTTAGACGAACCAGACATGCAGGACACTGCTGGAGAAGCAGAGATGAACTCATAAGAGATGTACTCTTATGGATCCCCACACATGGCCGCGCAAAAGCAGGGCGACCAGCTCGAACGTACATTCAGCAGCTATGTGAGGATACAGGATGTTGTCCTGAAGACCTACCTAGGGCGATGAACGATAGGGAGGAGTGGCGAGAGAGGGTCAGGGATATCCGTGCTACCAGCGCGATATGATGATGATCATTTGCCATAAATACTGTATGACACAACCAGCTAAAGGTACGCTCCAAAAAAAAAACAAACAAACCCCAAAGCAAGTAGGGTGCTTCGATGGGTATAATGGTTAGCAAGCTAGATTAGCAAACCTTCACAAATGAGTTCGAGTCTCATTGGTTACCCTATTTGTACGGACTTTAGCTAGATCTTAGTAAAAAGTTTAGTAAAGTACAAAAAAATCAAAGGTTCCTCGGGAGGTGCCATGGTTAGCAAGCTGGACTTACAAATCTTCATGAGTGAGTTCAATCATATGCCCTATTCATACGGCCTTGTGCGACATCTAAACAAAAAGCTTTATGAATTACTAAAAAAAAAAAAGATAAGAAAGACTGAATACAGTTTAACCTTAGACCAAACATCAGACTTTTTCTCTCAAATGGAAAAACAAGGCGAAAAAAAAACAAATAAAAAAAAAACGAACACAAAATGAAAAATACAACAGTTACTTACAATTCAATTGATGTTTGGATGGTTGGTTTGGTTTTATGGCATATCAACCTTTATAGGTTATTTAATGCCAAATTCTGTTTAAAAATATATTATATGTAAATATACGACTTATAAACGGATTATTTGTTGGTCACATTTTTAAATGTGCCAGAGCTCAATTTTTGGCAAATAATTAAAGGGTTTTAACTTTTACTATTTATTGTTTGCATATAGTTAAATGGTTTCAAGTATAGTAAATGATTAAATAGTTCTATTTGACCTATAGATGGGACCCTAACTAGTACTAGCATTCCATAGTGGATCTGGGAATAATGGTAACGAAGGAGTACTCCTCTTTACCCAAAGATCCAGGACTGGTGACGCACAATAGATGGGACCCTAACTGGTAGTACTTCTCCGTCTATGATGGACCTGGGAATTATGGCAATTAAAGGATAATCTACTTTACCTAAAGGTCCTGGTCCAGTCGGCAGGGGCTGCAGAATATACCAACCGCATCTCTGCAGAAGGGTGAGACTCCCCAACGAGTGTTTTGTATCTGACACTAAATAATCTGATGGTGAGGCTTCAGTAATACTGGAGGTTTAAGGAATGCGGAGTGCCCGTTTATTGCCATCGTTTTCTGGTCCACTCTGACCTGGAGTGGTAGTAACTGAAAGTGTCCTATCTATGAGTCAAATATAACTAAACTGTGTACTTATGCTAACCTGAATTGCTCGAAATAGGACTGATTTGAAATTTAAACTGCGTACATAAGCTAAACTGAACTGTTTGAAGAAGAGCTGTTTTGAAATAAAACTAAACTGTGTACTTATGCTAAAATGAATTATTTGAAATTCAATTCGGCGTTAAATGACCCGAAGAGGGTTGAAAGGCCGTCAGACAAAACAACCAACTAACTGGAATAAATCCTCATCATCAAATAAGTTAGAGTAATATCCAGCACACTCACTGAGGGTGGTGTTAGACAGTCAGTGCATTCGAAAGCCCCATCCGACTACGCAAACTTTCGAATGATTGGAGATAGATATCAATACGGGGGTATCCTCGTGGTGTAATGGTTAAAGCGATGGACTGCAGAATCGTAGTACGCGAGTTCGTTCTCTAGTCGCGCTATTACGTTCACTTTCGGGCAAATACCCTTGGGAAAGGTATGAACCCCCTTATCCTCCCAGCTATGGGTTAAATAGTACCACTACTGTTCTTCTAGGAGAATGGCTTTGGCATTAAATAACCTACAAAGGTTGATATGCCATTAAACAAAGAAACCAAACCAAACCAAACCAGATATCAATACATGAAGCGGAAACAAATGATTATTCTTAGATAAAAATAGCTTTTTGAAAACATAATTGTTTATAAAATTATTTGGATTAGATAGAAATACTTGAAATCATAACTCTGTTCATGCAAATGCTTATTGACAAATAGAAAATGTAAGTTTAAAAAATTGCAATAGAAGTTTGAAAATATAGTTATGATGACAAACATTTAGAAAAAATACAATTTTTGCATTAAAAACCCATAGTAATAGACAAATAGAACATAAACACATACGAACCTTATAAAAAAGATATTGACACGCCAATCTACAGACACACTTCTTCAAATCACCCACCCACAATTACCAAATAAATCCCAAAATATATCAGCCGTAGACTATCCAATAACTCTTCAAACATCAATATTTCTAACAAACACAAACACATATATAACAAAGCATTAAAATACAGTGGTTATAGACATGCACTAGAATTCATACCCCCAAAAGACAAATCTAAGCATAGAAATACGAATATCATTTGTTTTAACGCACTTTAAAACAAATGTATAACATCTAACATTGTTAGGGACTTCTTAAACTTAATTACCAAGCACTTCCCCAATAATAGCCCCCTTTTAAATCTTTAACAAAAACAACATTAAGGTTAGCTACAGTTGCACAAGCAACATGTCCCAAATAATAAAAAAACCGCAAAAAAAAAAATCGCATCTATCAACAGTACAACACATCCCTCCAACCAATGCAATTGTAGGGTCAAAAGCACATGCCCCCTACTAGGAAAATGCCTTTATAAAAACGTTATATACAAAGCCTCTGTAAACACTAACACCTCCGTCAAACATTATATCGGTGCAACGGAGGGCACCATAGAACAGAGAATTTACAATTATAAACTTTCTTTTACAAACAGAATCTACTCATCCAACACCTCCTTATCCTCGCACATATGGTACCTAAAAGATATAAACATCTCTCCTACAATTACCTGGGAGATACTAAAACTAGCACCTGCATACAACAAAGCATAAAAAATGCCTCTTTTGCCTCCGCGAAAAATTAGCCTTCATAACCTAGCCATCACAAAATACCTTACTAAATTAAAAAAATCTGATATCCTTTCAAAATGTAGGCATGAGAACAAACACTTTCTCTCACACTGCAACCCATACACATAACCCATCTAACACCTCTACTAAAAAAAAAAAAAAAAATCAAACGACTCCACACCACACCTGAAGCACCGTAAGTACCATTTTCTTCCCCTAACCATCACACCCACCACAATATTTGTACCATATTTCTCCATTATTCCCCACACCCTTATCCCTACGCCTAACCTCTCTGTTCAATTTATATTTTCATGAGCGTTAATAATAGGCCTCAACACGCTACATACATCTTATCTACCACGTACACTCTATCTTTTACTACAATAGGGTATAAATCATATAACGTTAACACAAACCAGATAACTATAAAAAATAACCATCACAACCCCCAACTATTGCCCATACCTCCCAAACCCACCATCTATTTCCTTAATTTTATAATGACAACACTTTGCTCTCCACTTATAATCATCATCGTACATAAAAACACTAACTATTATTGTAACCCCTTCATTATTTTCATAGTGTACGTACTATCATAGATAACTATAGTATATATAATATATACGAAACATTTTATCAAATTATTATTGTATTCTTACCCAAATCTCTTCCCTACATATAATGCCAATATTGTACAATATTCCATAGTATATTGCAATACAATATATCCCTACACCTTGATATTCATTGTGATTCTGGTCTACCATACAATACTCTCTTAAATACACTTACATATTAAATCTTTATTTATTTCCAACGACATGCAATGATGATGTTTCTTCCTTAGTTGTAATCACCTACACATACAGAAATAGATAAAGAATCTTTCCCGGCAATACTATAGCTATATCAGATACACTGACGACTCGCACCCGGTAAAAACAACGTGCTGCGCATGTACCTTCTCATACACATACACTATATACCACTCACACATACACACACAATATTACGCAACTATAACACACACACACACACACACACACACACACACGTAAAGATTCCTAAACAATCCAAACGGTTTTTGACTGTATTTTTCGATTTTCTATTCATTTCATTTTGTTATCTGCCTGATGATTGTTGTTTTATAAAAACTTTATGAAACCCAGGAGTCGCAGACAAAATTCCATGGCATTAAATATATAATCTAATATATATTTATTATAATTATATAATAGCTCTATCCCAGATATTGAGCACTCTCAAAAGTATATTGCACTTGGTTCGCCATAAACCTCCAAAGTGATTTAGTGACAACCAACACTGTTATAATATATATATATATATATATATAATGTAACTGGACGAAAACCCAACCATAGTTAAAGTGTCATGAATTTATTTCGGCGAAGTGACATTATCTTCGCCTCGTCAGATGACAATACACACTTGTTCTAGGTATGAGATCAGCAAATATGGTTTACAGTATATGTTCTAAAAAAGTGGGGAGAAAAAAGCCCAGCCGATTAAAGAAAGGGAGAAGGCAATGAAGATATTAAGGAACTAGAAAGATCAATGCACCCTTTTTCGGTTCACCCCAAGACCAGTAGGTGTAGCTTCGTAATAACAGTAGAATTTTGTACCTTCTAAGCTTGTAAACAGATTGTTATCTATTCATTTATTTATTTATTAATTTTCTTATTCCCTCGTTTTAGGTCCTGATAGTCCCACTTAACCTTTTTAACACTCTTAGGTATTTTTAAAATTAATATATAGCTATTTCGCTTATTTTATGTATATCTCATTGTATGGTGGTGAGGGTTCCGATATATATATATATATATAGTGTTAGATAAATAGATAGATAATAAGTCTATAATTTTTTTGATAGTTTTTCACAATTGATGTACCCGATAATATTTGTCAAAAATTGTTTATTTGTAATTGTTTATTGTTTATAAAATTTCGTTATATCGTTTTGATGACTTATTCTCTTATTTTATTATGCCAGCGTGAACTTGACATGAATGAAATGTAGAGTCAACAAAGTTGCGATTCACTTGATTTCCAACAAATTTGCCAAAAATGGGTAGTTTTTTTCTTTATTTTTGATTTGAAAAAAAAAGAAGAAACGTTTAAAAAGAAAATTATATTTTACAGGAACACGTGGGTATTGGAAAGCAACAGAAGATTGTACGTGCTTAATTACTATTAAACGTATTTTCATTCGTTCAGTTTTTTGCTTTAGATCTTTTTGTTCTTGAATAGAATACAGTTCTGTTTCGATTATAATTGAATTATTTGTAGATCTATGGGTAGTAAGTGAACCCTACAGGAGAGTGTTTTATTTGAGTAATGGAAAAATATTTCTATAGATAGATGGAAAGAAACAGCCTGATAAAGAAAGAAAGAAAGAAAGAAAGAAAGAAAGAAAGAAAGAAAAACAGAAAGAAAGAAGTATAGATAGATATAAACAAACTAAGATAGATACTGAAAAAGAAAGAAAGATAGATAGATAGATAGATAGATAGATAGATAGATAGATAGATAGATAGATAGATATTGAAAAAGAAAGAAAGAAAGATAGATAGATAGATAGATAGATAGATAGATAGATAGATAGATAGATAGATAGATACTGAAACAGAAAGACAGAAAGAAAGAAGTATAGATAGATATAAACAAACTGAGATAGATAGATAGATAGATAGATAGATAGATAGATACTGAAAAAGAGAGAAAGAAAGATAGATAGATAGATATTGAAAAAGAAAGATAGATAGATAGATAGATAGATAGATAGATACTGAAACAGAAAGAAAGAAAGAAAGAAGTATAGATATATATAAACAATCTGAGATAGATAGATAGATAGATAGATAGATACTGAAAAAGAAAGAAAGAAAGAAAGATAGTGAAACAGAATAAAAGAAAGAAAGAAAGAAAGAAAGAAAGAAAGAAAGATAATAGATATATCCTGAAAAAGCAGACATTAATGCAGCTTTCGAATTCTACGACATTGACAGTTTTAAATTTGTACATAAGACAAACCTTTTCTAAGAGAATCCCGGTTTGGCATGATAACATTTTAAAACGCTTCTGTTTGCTTCTTGTTCCGACCTGATCGATATTTTCAAAGGCGCATGTGCCAAATCCCCATCAATCAATCAACGCAAATCTACCCTTTCAAATCGACATCCCTTGATCTAATTGAATTTTCGGTGAGCGGTTAGAGAGTGCTACTTCCGATTTCTAGCATTTGAAACGTCACACAAGAAACAGTAATCTACAGCACTGGAGGACGCCTTATTCTATCACAATGCATAAACTTCTCACCTGTCGGCCAAATCTCCAGGTTAGTGAGTTCGATTCTCACGAAAAACCTAGTACTGCGTCCTTGAATCTGACTAAGCTAACTTCAGTCTGTTTGTCTCCTGTCTGGTTTTCCCTCACTCACGCAAACAATGGTTCCTTTGTTTGAAGTTTTCATGTGTTCCGGAAATAAAATCGATTCTATCCGGAATAGCATCATTTCGACGTAACATGAAATGAGCATGAAAAACATATTGTTTAACAATTACATATTCACTAGTTTTAACTTGCCCAGTCGGCTGAGGCTGTAGAATACACCGACTGCACCTCCCCCCAAATGAGTGTCCTGGAATGACTCTAAATAATCTGATGATGAGGTTCTAGCAATGCTGGAGCTTTGGGGAATGCAGAGCACTCCTTAATTGCCATTCCTCCCAGGTCCACTCTGGCCCAGCGTGGTAGCACCTGATAGGGCCATATCTATGGGTTAAATGGAACTAACGGCATACTTATGCTGAAATGAATTGTTTGAAAAAAATAAATAGCTTGAAATAGAAATGTTTTTCAAAATTAAACCGTACTTGCATTTGAACTGCGTGCTTATGCAAAACTGAATTATTTGAAATGGAACTGTTTTTTGATATTGAAACTGTATTTACGCTAAACTGAATTGTTTAATATAGAACTGTTTTGACATTTAACTGTAGAACTGCTTGACTAAACTGAATAGCTTGAAATAGAAATGTTTTTCACATACAAACTGCGTACTTATGCTATACTTAGTTGTTTGAAATAGAACTATTTTCATAAGAATGGATTTGGCGTTAAATAACCTACAAAATTTGATATACCATAAAACCCAACCAACCAACCAACCAACCAACCAACCCGTCTTAACAAAAACGTTTCAACAACAAACAGCCCAAGCCATAATCCTAACTAATTCTATCTGAAAGAGAAATAGTAACGCATTAGTTACATGAAGAAACCGTTGCCACTTGCCCAAGTTCACGTGCATCACACACGTGACAGTTTGATATATGGGAGTTATTAGTGTTGCCTTCTGAAAACGGGTTCGGAGAAGTGGGTTCAAACCCCGGTTAAGGTTTCGTAAGTTTATTTATCACTTATACACTTTGAAACGGCATGAACTCCCTTCTCCCTTTGCCCTATTCGAATCACCAGATATCTTTACTGGGATTTTTTCATTTGCATATCGTGCTGTTTGACAAATATTATCACAGCGAAGTCAAAGACCCTTTTCTGTTTATGACAATGACACATACCTTTCTCAAGTTACAACCATCATTAGATGTCTTGATAACACCCTCGACAGCTGCGCAAGATAATTACTAATGAAGACGATTATATTCAGTTCTTGGAATCTATTGTTAATGGCAACGTAATTCTATCGTATTACTCTTGACTTATTTAAAGAGGCGTTTTGTAGATATATTGAAGTACTTCAACATTGCCTTGACAATCTTTTAGATCATGAAATCAACCAACCAAATTTGTTTATGATTTGCTTAAAGAAATATTTAGTTTACTGGTATTCTTTTGGATAATCTATGTCATAATTAATCAGTTGTGTGTTGGTATTTCCAATATAAACGGACTATCGCTGGCAATGTGATAGACACGGAGTCTTTCTTGGGGTTTTATTCTGGTCACGGTGCCAGGAACGAAACAAAACGGCTTTGAAACAAAAGTTTATTAAAGAAAATGATATTTAACAGTTTTTTTATATGATACAATTATTTCCTAGACCGTCAGGTATTAGCTTATTTTCTACATTCCACGCAGACAGTTCGGTGCAAGGCTAATAAGCTCAGAAGCAGCGGGTGGGGTGGAGCTGTGTCCGCCTGCCAATCTCGGTCTGATTCTCTGTTTCATCCCTTTTTGCATTTGGTTTAATTTATGTGCATTCATAGCTCTGTAGGGGCGGTGTAGGAATTACTTCAAGAGGCTGTCAGCTCGTAGTATAAAAATTCCACATGAATTCCGGTGTCCTGTGTTGTAAATTTCTGTGTCTTATTCAGTTCATTACCACATTAATAACACAAAGAAATACAATTCTGTTTGATTAGGCTAACTCTCATGCTGCCGAAAATAGCTTTAACAATTAATAATAAATATCGATTTGATTCTGATGGCCCTGTCGGCTGGTGCTGAAGAAAACACCGACGGCATCTCTACGAGTGGGTAGGACCCTTCCCCAACGTGTGTCCTAGATATGACACTAAAACAATCTGATGGTCAAGCTCCAGTAATGCTGGATCTTTTATGAACGCAGAGTACCCCTTCATTGCCAACGATCCCAGCTTCACTCTGGCTCCGAGTAGTAACATCTGATTGAGCCACATCTATGGGTCAAATAGAACTGTCTGACATTCAAACTGTGTGTCAACTTTGATATTTAAACAAATGACGAATGCTAAACTGAATGACTTAAAATGGAACTATTTAATCGTTTAGCTGTGTGTAAATAAATAATTGATGTTTAATTGAACTGTTAATAATATAAAGCAATATTTTATAACATTTAACTGTGTGCAAACAAATGTTTAATAAAAATTAGAATAATTTATATTTGATAGAAATAAGTGAAACCAAATAACTATGCACAAAGAAAATGAGCTTAGGCTCGTTCAAAAATGTTATCTAAAAAATGTGTTTAGAATATATATTTTATATGCATAAAAAGGATTTGGCATTAAATAACCTACAATGGTTGATATGCCATCAAACCAAACCAAAACCAGTTTGTTCTGAGAAAGCAAACAGCATATTTAAAAAATCCTCTTAACATTACATAAAAAAATAAACCAACGATAACACATTTGGTAAGACAAATAATATTTATCATAATAAAAGTTAGGACCAAAAGCATTGCTAAACATACTCTTGTGATTATGCAGTAATATTTCAACTAAATAATAGTCATTTCCATTCAATGATTTTCTTCATATTGGAATGTGAAAATATAAGACATTTGGTTGTTCGGTAGCAAATATTTTCGTGCTCCTACCACCAGTGCTTGATGTCAGCGTTTAAGTCTCTAAAAAGGGAAGGATTTTCAAACACGCCCTTTTCACTCAAAAATTGTTTTTCTCATTAATTTTTTGCTGAGTTAAGTAGAGTCGGCTATTTTAAGCTTAACTCAATTTAGCGGAAAGCTAGAAGAATCAGACACCCAGTTAGAATCGGATTTAATCACAATACTCTGAGTGAAGATAAGACACGGAATCTTGTGCAGAGACAAGAAAGTAATATATATATATTTTTTCATCCACACACAGATCTGTTTCGTTCTATCAGAACTCTTGAGTGTGGCGAGACAGGCTAGATTCCCGAAGCCTGGATCGAAACCCGGTTGATACAAACGCCAATCCAAGATTCAACCACTTAGCCACGAGGAAACTAGCGTAAGCGAAGGAAATTTAAACGCTTATGTATCACAATTGTTTTTGTTTACATATATCCGCTTAACGGCTCCTGAGAGCTCGATTCATATGGAGAGCCTTGCATTACGCTAATGGCAACCATTTACTTCCCTCGCTAAAGAGCTCAACCCTACAGGGGTAGGGTAGCACATATATATATATATATATATATATATATATATATATATATAAAATGAATTATGCAAATGCAAGCCTTGGCAGTAAAAAAGAAAAGTGTGTCCTATATGCAAAAGTAGAACCGTATAAAAACTAGAATTTAAAAAGCAATCACTTAAAATCTTTTCGCTATATTTACGGTAACTCGAGTTTCACGTAACGAAATGTGCAGTCTTCAGAAAATAAAAACGCGATAAAATGGGATTCCACCATTTATGAGGGTAGCGTTTTTTTTTAAATCAATCTATCTTTCTATCTTTCCTTTTTAAGCATTCTCTCTTTTTCTTCACCTTCGTTTCTACCGCTGGGTCTGTCAGTTTGTCTCTGTGTTTCTCTGTCTGTCTGTCCGTCTCTCACTCTCAACACACACACACACATATATATATATATATGATGAAAAAGTGATAAGATGAATAGGAATATTTCTATTGCGTTTTTGTTAGTTTGTTTTCAACTGGTTTCGAACTTTGGTCATCGCCGAGGGAGATTCTTTGCGAAAAAATGTGTTTTTCATTTAAGTTCTTCAAATAGTTTTAAAAAGTGTTGATATGTAATAAAAGAATCAGCTAAAAATAAACTTATAACGTAGCAGATCCATTCGTTAAATGAAAATTATTTTCTCGTATCTGAGTGTCTTCAACTGACCGTTATATGATCTTTGCAATTGTGGACACCTGGTACTGAGCTTCCCATTTGGGAGTTGCCCAGTCGGCTGGGGCTCTAGAATAAACTCACTGCTTCTCTGCTGAGGGTTAAGACTTCCCCAACGAGTGTCCGCAATATGACACAAAACAATTTGATGGTGAGGTTTCAGTAATGCAGGAGCTATGAGAAACGCGGAGTTCCTCATTATTGCCATCGCTCCCAGGTCCACTCTGTTCCGGAGTGAAGGCACCTGATTGAGTACTATCTATGTGTCAAATAGAACTAAATGGTGTACTTATGCTGAACTAAATTGCTTGAAATAAAACTGTTTTGTCATTTAACTGACCTGTTATGACATTTAACTGTAAACAAAAACTATATTTATACTAAACTGAATTGTTTGAATTTTAAGTCGGCGGTAAATGACCTGAAAAGGGTTGATTGGCCGTCAAACAAAACCAACCAAGCAAAAATTTGAGAGATATACGCTAAGTATGGGCGGACTGCGTTTCGAATAGGCTGATTGGGTTGACATTTCTTATGTACATACAGTGATTAAAAATGTCAACACTCGATATGTAAAATAATTAGTGTGATAATTTATCATATTAATTATTTTATTGGTAATTAAGTATATTAATTATTTCATTATTAAGTTTGGTGAGGTTTATGCTGTTCAGGGATCTTTTAGTTCAATTGTACTTGACACTGAGGTCGGGTATTATATTCGTACACATGCGGAAGAATACAACAATCATAAAAAAAAATTTTCGGGGCAGGAAAGGTAAACTGAACAAATTTGAAGTCATTTTGCGTGATAAATTTGATTGAAATCAAATAAAACTAGTGATGCAATGATTTAGTGAGATGACGTCACACCACTGAAATACTTAATTTTCGAATATATAAAAAAAACAGAAGAGTTTGATAATAGGAAGTTGAAATCAGTTGAGTGTGGAAGTCTGATGGAGTTAGAATTAGGTATGGTAAGAGATCTGGTGGTGGGTATCTCCGTGGTGTCAGCCAAGCCGGGATTTGTTCATAGACCCTTACGATGTCTTCTTCTCCCTCGTGTTGCATCAGACTGCAAGAAAAATGTTCCAAACAGAATAAAAGTTTTCGTGTCTGATACAACCGAGTCTCCAATTATTTTTGAAGACAATGTAACTTTAAGTATTCAAAATGATACCATAGTTTTACATATGGGAGCAGCTTTATGATATTATGATATCAAACAATCTCAACCTAAAACCATCCCTGTCACCATACACTTGGGATATTTTAAAAACAATCTCAACCTGAAAACTATTCCTGTAACTATATTGCTGGTATATTCCTTAGTTACTCTCCATAACATCATTTCGGCTTTTCCAATAAAAGTACATCCAGAAAAGTGTTATTTTTTTTATATAATTAAAAAATACCAAGAATTTGTTGACAGATATCGTGAATAGATGGAGAGTATTTGAAATTATATCATAATGGCATTGTTATAGATGAGTTAACACTTTTAAAAATTAGCCTCTATGATTTAAATAAAATAGAGAGAGACTGGTAGACAGAGAGCGCAGGGTAAAAATGATTTATGCCTTTACAATGAACATTAATACACGGTAAACCAAAATATCATCTGCTAGAATTCAAAATCAGTTCTCCATTTATCTAGAGGCAATCCCAATCTTCCTGTATCTATCTATGTCCCCGATAGATTTTAAAGCCATTTCAACACATCTAGTGTTATTCTATGCCTAGATGGAAATTCGCGTTCAGTGTACGTTCATAATTATATTTTTGTGTTATTGTTTCATAAGAGTTTTTTTCCTCAGAGTTATGCAATATCAAGTATTCATATCTAATACTAATAATTTGCACTGTTGTGTGGTTTCAAGTATTCCTATCTGATACAAATAATTATATGGTTTTATACTTTCTTTTATAATGGCATATTAATCTTTGTGGGTTATTTAATGCCAAAGCCATCCTTCTAGAAGAACGGTAGTGGTACTATTTAACTCATAGCCGGGAAGAAAAAGGGGCCCATAACTTTCCCCAGGGTAATGAACGTAAATGAACGTAATAGCGCGATTAGGGTTCGAACTCGCTTACTACAATTCCGCAGTCCATCAATTTAACCATTACACCACAACGATACCCACTATGTGGGTATAGTAATTATTTCTATTTGATAATAGTCACTTGTTTGACCACAATTATATGGTTTCAAGTAACTTATGATAATCTTAAGTAAATAATTATCATCATCATCATCATCATGATCATGTCGTGCTGGTAGCACAGATATCCCTGACCCTCTCTCGCCACTTCTCCCTATCGTTCATCGCCCTAGGCAGGTCTTCAGGACAACATCCTGTATCCTCACATAGTTGCTGAATGTATGTTCGTGCTGGTCGTCCTGCTTCTGCACGGCAAAGTGTGGGGGTTAGGGTTTTTTTTGTTGTTTTTTTTTTACGTACACATGGGAAGCAGCATGATGTACGTAAAGGTATTTGAATAAACCCATTGACGACCAAACTGAATACCTAAACAGGTCCTGGACGTAAGTTTGACGACTCAACGCTCAGGATCGTTAGTTCGATCGGGGGATTACTGTTGCTCCTCTATAAGAGTGGCTTCTATAGAAGAGAATAAAAACAGCCATCGAAAGATAACCATGACCCACACTCATATAATTATAACTACATCTAATTATTCCTCATACGAATAGTTTATATTTATATGATATCAAGTATTTCTCCTTCAAATAAATTATATGGCTTCAAATACTCCTATATAATACTAATAATTATACGGTTAAAAATAAAATTTCTGTTGCTAGAGAACTGAAAAAACTATGGAACATGAAGGTGACAATTATACCAATTGTGATTGGTGCCTTTGGCACGGTAACTAAAGGATTATTAAAGGGCCTGGAAGATTTGGAAGTAAGTGACCGAGTGGAGACCATCCAAACAACAGCATTATTGAAAACGGCCAGAATACTGAGAAGAGTCCTGGAGACTTGAGGAGACTTGCTGTCACTCAATCTCCAGTGAAATACCATCAGCTTACGCTGATGTGAAAAACTCTAATGAGTAAATAATAATGATAATAATTCTTAGAAAACATATAGCTTCAATTAACTTTTCTTAGTACAAATGATTTACCGTTATATGGCATCAGGTGTACCGATCTAACATTAATAATTTTCAAACAGGGGGGTGTCCTTGTGGTGTAATGGTTAAAGCGATGGACTACAGAATCGTAGAAAGCGAGTTCGTACTCCAGTCGCGCTATTACGTTCACTTTCGGGCAAATACCCTTGGGAAAGGTATGAACCCCCTTATCCTCCCAGCTATGGGTTAAATAGTACCACTACTGTTCTTCTAGAAGAATAGCTTTGGCATTAAATAACCTACAAAGGTTGATATGCCATTAAACAATGAAACCAAACTAATTTTCAAACAGATCAATTTGGCTCATAGATGGTACCCAAATAAGTACTACCACTCCAGGTAAGAGTGAACCTGGAAGTAATGGCAATGACAGGGTATTCCTCCCTCACCAGGGCTCTATCAGATTTTGTTTAGTATTATACATAAGATACTCCGTTTTGAGGAGTAGAACTTCTTGCCCCTTTGCAAGGGATACAGTCTGTGTATTCTAAGCTTCACCGACAGAACTGTCAATGTACCCGAGTCTGTCAAGATCTAATTTATGAATTTTTACCATATTTTTCTTCTCTGATCAGACATTTCATTTAATTTTCTTTCGAACGTTGATGAAACAGAAACAAATAATTCATTATTCCATGTTAAGTTGTTGTTTTTTTTTTGCCTGTCCATTTTCTTTGCGGAATTAAAATGTCATCATTCAGTCATGTCCCTTTCCTAATAGAAGAAATCAAATTTACTGCAATGCAGAAGAGTTCAAAGAAATCGCAGCAAAATTCAACAAATTGAATTATATTTCTTCTTTTCTTTGTTCTCTGTTCGTTTGGTTCGGTTTAGTTTCGATTTCTCTGTTTTATGGCATATCAACCTTCGTGGGTTATTTAATACCAAAGTCATCTTTTTAGAAGAACAGTAGTAGTACAATTTAAGGTTTCTTTGTTTAATGGATATGAACCTTCGTGGGTTATTCAATGCCAAAGCCATCCTTGTGGATGAACAGTAATGACATTATTTAACCCACAAATGAGGAGATAAAGGAGTTTCTACAATTCCCAAGGGTTAATTTTTCGAAAGAGAACGTTATAGCGCTACTGGAGTTTGAACTTGCTTTCTATGATGTCGCAGTTCAGCACGTTAGCCACTAGGCTATGGGGACTCCTTATTCTTGTCGGTCTACATTCATTTATATACAGCAAAAGAGTTCCAACCGGGAAGAGGCTGTTTTAAGTTCACATAGTGTTAATCCTATTTACCCGCCCACCGCTCGGGCAGGATATGACACAAGGTCAATTTTTAAGCGGAGTTTAACAGGTTTCAATTCAGAGTTTTCCTTCTCCTAGACTAGTTGCCTCACCAAGGCTGAAGAACTCAGTCTGTCCTACTATTTACCCTTAGCTGGAGGGAGAATAATTGGATTAATACCTTTCCCAAGGGTATTAGTGCTATGTGAAATGCCATCAGTCTCGTCCAGGATTTGAACTCGTGTCGTCGTGTCCATTTCCTACAACGATAACCATTATACCACGGCCAAATAGTGTTGATGCTCTCAGGAAAGGCATGAATCCAACTATTCATCCTCCATTTATGGGCAGACTGGTTTCCTTAACCTTGGTATTGCAACTAGTCGAGGTGAAGGAAAACTATGAATTCAAACATATTAAACTCCGCTTAAAATTGACCTTGGGTCACATCCTGCTCGTGCGAATGGGTTGGTGAATACATTCATGTATGCAGCGAAGGATAAACTCAATCAATTGAAAGCTCAACGAGTTAATTCATTATATTTACTATTAGATGCTATGGGTATGCGTATATGTATGTACTCAAGGAAGCTGAACCCTCCCGATTCCCATACTTTTAACTTCTTGATGAGCAAAGAGTAATATCTGTAAAACTCTTCTGAAAATATTTTTAAAAGATCTCCATCAGCCAGCCACTCAAGACAATTAGCGTCCTCTTCACATTCAAATCTACGAGGCAGAGCTAAATACAGTCCAACAATTCAGCTACCTAGAGATCACTATATCATCAGCTGTCAAAGTCTTCAAATAAACTAAGAAAAGACTTACGAATGGAAACTGCGCCTTTGGCAGACTCTACAGACGGGCCTGGAACAGCAAGTATATGAAGAAAGTTTACAGCGCGGTTGTTCTGACCACTTTCCTCTACGACTCCCGAGTCTTGGGTCACTGACCGACATCACTTGCGACTTATCGAACGTTTTAACCAACACTGTCTCAGTATCATCCACAACATCAGCTGACTTTCTCACCAACACTGACGTCCTCGTAATTGTTGAAGTTGCTACCATTGAGGCCATACTTCACTGCATATGTATTCACTGATGTCGCAGCACGCCAATCTAGAGGAAAATTTCTTTTCCAGCTGCTAGAGACTGACCTACTACTTCTGAATTGTTCTTGTCGGCTACTAGTTGGCCTTCAGCAGACATAAACAAAGTCTTTCCTAAATCTTCATTCGAGAAGCCAAGTCATGATATTTATATATACCGAAAAACATACGCGCATGCGCAGACGTACATATGTATATGTGTGTGCTTCAGGCGAACATACATGAATAAAATTCATATATAAATATTATATTTTGACCTTCGACTCGGCCCAAAAGTACTATTCCAAGGTAATACACCGGAAGGAAGTGACACATTCCAACGGCCAGTAATCGAAAGAGATCGCGTGGGCGGATTAAGGCTTATGATATGGGACAAGGTGAAGGTCCCATTGTGCCATTACAGTCATGCACCGGAAGAGAGTAACCTCTGAACTGCATGACAGTTATTTCCGCTTGATGACGATTAAACATTCGATTTCAAAGATCCAGTAGGCGATCGTGTGGGCGTTGAGTTATTATTTAACTCAGTTGAGTTTGGGTCCCAGAGCAGTTGCCAGTCGAATTCCAGACAGTAGAGACCAGATGTGGTAGGGAAGGCCACGCCCGACCGAGGGGGACCTCGGAAACCCCCGATGCAGTTGCCAGCAGACTTCCAGACACCTAGAGACCAGATGTGGTAGGGAAAGCCACACCCGACATAGGCCTCCGGTTGAACAACAGGAGAACAAGAAAGATACAACGTGACGGTCATAACAGTGGGGTCAAAATATGAAGTTTATGTTCGGTCTCCAGCACCCTCTCACATGCAAACCCTTGAACAACCCTTTCGAACCCTTGCAATAAAGTGAGAGGTGAATATTTTTCTAAAGAAGTCTTCTTGTGTCTTCCTTCCTGCGTCTGTCGTGTATCATGCGTCTGTTATCATTGCGTCGGTATGTATCCAGTATATATATGTATATTTCTGCATAAATCAGCAGATGACAATGCAACATAAATATGTGGGTGCATTTGCATTTTCACCCGTGTGTCTATTATAAATCTAAACTAATAAACTTGTTTGGTTTTGTCTGGTTACGTTTGAGGGCATATCAACCCTTGTGAATCATTTAATGCCAAACCCTGTTCATATATATATATATATATATATATATATATATATATATATATATATATTGCCACTCACAGACTTTTAATTAATCATTAAGCGAATAGTTTGAAGGTAACATTACTTTAAAGATGGTTTCAGTTATTATCCATTGATACTTTTTTGTGTGTTATTTTTCAGACTGTTGTCTTCATCTTTATTGTTGTTATTTGTAAGACAACGTTTCGAATGTTGTATCCTCAACCGAAAGAAATAATTTTTAAAGTTTTGAAAATGATTTCCCTGGTTGAATCATTCCCATACTCGGATAAACTAGGGACACCTAAATAAGGCCGGAGGATACAGCGACCGAAACTTTGTGTTACAGCTAACAACAATAAAGTTGAAGATAACAACCGAAAAATAACACACAAAATATTGCACACAAAGCTGCATCTCAAAAATAAAAATACAGAGAGATAGTAATACTTCTGTTTAATATTAATCATTTGTTTTCCCACAGATAAATGGTTTCAAGTATTGCAATCTGACATTAATAATTATATTTAATAACAATAATTCCGATGAAATTATTAAGTAGTTCTTTTTGACTCATAGATTGAACCCTAACAGGTACTACCACTTGCCGAGAGTAATGGTATTGAGCGAGTACTCAACATTTCCCAAACTCAAAGACTCCATCAGATGAAGTTTAATATCATACTCTAAATGGTTTCAAGTATTGCTATGTAACACTAATAATTATTTTTAACATTAATCATTTGCACACTTTTAAATGGTTTCAAGTATTGCTATGTAACACTAATAATTATTTTTAGCATTAATCATTTGCACACTTTTAAATGGTTTCAAGTATGGTAAATGATTATATATATATATATATATACATATATATAGTCATCCACAGACAGATCTGTTTCGTTCTATCAGAACTCATCAGTGTAGCGGGATTATATATATATATATATATATATATATATATATATATATATATATATATATATTAACAATGTATGGTTGTCACTTTCTCCCTTAGTGGTTTTGTGACAGACCAGATGCGGTATAATTTAAAGGTACTAAATATCTGTAATAGAGCTATTATATAATAATAAATATATATATATATAAGTTTTTATATAAATTTAATAGCATGGATGCGAATCTGCAAACAATGGTTTCATGCCATCATTATTCTCTGTCTGATGATTGTTGTATATATATATTACATTACATGGTACAGTCTGTGACATTGGGTTTCATGCATTCAGCAACCGTCGGATCATTGATATTGAGCACTATTTAACAATACTGCAACATTTTTTACTCCATAAACCTCTTATATATATATATATATATATATACATATATATATATATATATATATATATATATAATAACACATGCATATAGTAATTTACGAAGCTCTTTGCTTCGATGTGGCACAAGGCCGAATGAATGGGGCGCCCAATGAGACTCGAACTCACTCGTGTAGGTTTGCTAGTCTGGCTTGCTTACCGTTACACAACCAAAGGTGCCCATAACACATGCATATAACTATTTAATCACACACACACTTATATATATGCGTGTGAGAGAGAGAGAGAGAAGGAGAGAGAGAGAGAGTAAATTTATATGAATATGTATTAAGTTTTTACCAAAATAATGGCAGTATTTTTATTAACCATTTCAATATAAAATCGTTCATTTTTCACAAACAAGATACCAGTTAAGACTAAAATTACATACATCTCTTTCTTTCACTCTGTCCTCTCTTTTCTTTTTTGTTTGTGTGTGTATTTGCATCTATATGTGTGGAGAAAATAGAAAGAGTGAGAGAGAGAGAGAGAGAGGGGGAGGATACTGTCCAGTTGTGCTATTTAGTAGGTCTAAAGTGGTTGACAGTTGAAATCAATATTTCCCAAATGTGCAAACTATTTACTATCTCCATTAACGTTGATTTTTTTATATAATGTTCCTTTAAGTCGCAGACGACTCTTGATTCTCTCTTTTTTATTAAAGCCCCTGGGATATTTGTTGTTTTTCTTTTCTTCTTGCTTCTTTTACATTTCTCTTTGAGAATAACAAACAAGTCAACATACATTTCATCTGGACAAATCATTATAAAAAAGAAAGAGAAAAAAAAACAACAAATGATTTCTTTTGATTTGAGTTTTTGCAACTATTTCTTTTAAGTTTATTTTCAAGAAACTCTATGATTTTATAGATTTTTCCCGAATATTTGCCGTATGTTTTTTGTTTGGTTTTATAGGTATTTATCTAATGCTTATAGAAATTTAATTTGATATAAGACAACAAGTAAGGAGTAGCAAATTCAAATCGAACAGAGTTTTATCTTAATAAAGAACGCCTGCTAATATTCATTTTGATTATATAAGGTTCCACTTGAAGTAATAATACTCTGGTAGTTTAGTTTAAGAAAATTGATTTTTTTATAAAACATTTAACGAAATTGACTTTTAAATTGACTTTGCATATTGACCCTTGACTGAGCAGTCAATCAGAGATTTCTCTGAACGGGAAGCGCCTTTGTAAAGAAGCAGAAGCAGTCATGTGGTTTATTGGAAATCATGGGAGTTTTGAAATGATATATGAAGAAGTAATGTGAGGGTCTGGGTCAGTTGGAGGCAGTGTAAGTTAGTGTCAGTTTGCAGTCACTGAGAGTACATCCGCAGGGCACTGGTTGAGTACATCTGCAGGGCACTGAGAGTACATTGAGTACATTGCAGGGCACTTTGAGTACATTGAGTACATTGAGTACATTGCAGGGCACTTTGAGTACATTAAACTTTGAGTACATTGAGTACATTGAGTACATTGCAGGGCACTTTGAGTACATTGAGTACATTGCAGATGTACATTGAGTACATCTGCAGGGCACTGAGAGTACATTGAGTACATTTGCAGTCACTGAGAGTACATCTGCAGGGCACTGGTTGAGTACATCCGGCCGAGATGCAGGAGTGCTAAGTGGAATCTGGAAAATAACACAGTATGGTCAAGAGAAGAAGTTATTGGTCAATATAGTAGTCTGTCTTCGTCTCTCTGTCTCTGTCTTTCTTTGTCACACTACAAAGATTTAACCCTTTCAAAAGAATAAAAAGTATATATTTTTATGAAGTGTTATTGTCACTCTTCCTTCATGTATATTCACTCCTCATGACTTTATAACATTGTCAGGAGAGTACTTACTCATGGTCGACGATGCCAATATATGATGACATCCATTTTGTTTTTCTAAATTTCTAAGATGAATCTTTTTAATAAAAGATGAGGTCAATAGTTTGAATATTCTAAGTAATAATGATACATTTAATAAGTAATAATAACACATAAGTAATAATAATATATTTGATAATATATTTTATAACTTTCCTCTACACCTTGTAGGCATTTGTTTAGAAAATTGACTTTTTATGAAAGCATTGTTAGGAATGACTTTATATATTTATCTAATTGGTATTATCCTGTAATTATATATGCATATGTATATATCCAGTGTGGAGCAGAGAGGACGACTATTTACTATATAATTAACTTTGATTTCAAACAAATTTTATTGACATCACTATCCTTATATTGAATTATCATTTGACAAATTCAGATTTAGAAAACAATATTCTTCATGTGGTGTCCGTTTTCATTGATGCATTTCTGAAGGCGTTCTTGGAAATTGGCCTCCACTCTCTCCAGCATTGTTCTGTCAATTTGGGCAACTTCCACGCGAATCCTCCAATTACGGGGTTTATGCTCATACACACATGCCTTGAGGTATCCCAACAAGAAATAATGACAAATGGACAAATTAGTGGGGCCAAGGAGTGTCAGCTAACCTGTGAATTAGGTGGTCACCAAAGAAAGAGCGAAGCACGTCCTTTGATGATCTGGCTGTGCGGGCCGTCAATCGATCCTGGTGAAACCACACACGTCAGATAGGCACACGTTTTCGCCGTGATTCAGGTACAAATACGTTGTTGATCATCTCGGAGTAGTGCTCGGAGTTCACTGTCACATCATTTCTAGTACTGCCTTCAAAAAAATTAAGGACCAATAACAGCAGCTTTACTAACAGCACATCAGACCGTCACTTTTGGGTTATGCAGTGGTTTTGCATGCAAAGCTCCCGGATTTTCAAGAACCCAATAACCATATTTACCTAACCCCTCCGCTCGGGCAGGATATGACACAAGGTCAATTTTTAAGCGGAGTTTAACAGGTTTCAATTCAGAGTTTTCCTTCTTCTAGACTAGTTGCCTCACCAAGGCTGAAGAACCCAGTCTGCCTGGCTATTTACCCATAGCTGGAGGGAGAACAATTGGATTAATACCTTTCCCAAGGGTATAAGTGCTATATGAAACGCAATCAGTCTCATCCAGGATTTGAACTCGTGTCGCCGTGTCCATTTCCTACGACGATAACCATTACACCACGGGTACCTCCCAGAGCCCAATAACGATAATTTTGTTGATTCCCCATGAAATTGAGATAAAACTGAGCTTCACTCATTAACAAAAAAGGGTTGGTTCAAAAATTGCTTTTATCTGACCAGCAAAGTTAAACATTTGTGCAAAATCTCCTGATTTCAACAGTTAGACAACAGCTAATTTGTAGGTGTGGAAATGCAGGTCTTCATGCAAAATACGCCTTATGGATCGATAACCGATGTCAAGTTCAATAGAATGCCTCCGAGCAGATCGATTGAAATCCGCAGCATAACTTGTCTGACTCGTTCCACATTTTCCGGTGTGCCAACTGATCGTGGGGCCCCCACCGGTCTCCTATCCATTAGTGTACCTTGGGTACAAAGTGCATTAACCCAACGTACGATTGTCTTATGGATAGGAACAGAATGATTTCGATGAATGTTGAAGTGGTACTGAAATTCTCGCCTAACTGCTGTAACAGACTCGTTATTCTTCACGGAAGTGTCGTAGGCGAACAAACGATGTTTTATCGTCCACAGCACTATGGCTTCACCGAAACTAGAACAGAAAATGTTAGAGAAAAAATGCGAAGAGCCCATGTCCGAAATAATACATGCCAGACATATGTCTATCTCGCTGGTGCTGAATAGTAGTTATTTCAAAATTGATCATTCTCTCTGCCCCGTACTATATATATAGAGAGAGAATGATCAATTTTGAAATAACTACTATTCAGCACCAGCGAGATAGACATATGTCTGGCATGTATTATTTGGGACATGGGCTCTTAGCATTTTTTCTCTAACATTTTCTGTTCTAGTTCAGGTGAAGCTATATATATATATATATATATATATATAAATAATTACAAAAAATACCAATAAAATTTATGTGAAGTATCTATCTATCTATCTATCTACACATGCCTGTGGTGTAATGGTTATCGTCGTAGAACTGCAACCCGAGTTCTGAACCCAGACAAAGCTTTTTTAGTATTTCGCATAGTGCTAACACCCAGAGAAAAGGGATAAATCCAACTTTTCTTCCCTCAGTTATAGGTAAAGAGTAGGGCTGAGTGGGTTCTTCACACTTGGTACGGCAACCTGCCTAAGGAAGAGAAATCTATGGATTTGATCCAATTGCAACCCGCTTAAAAACTTACTTTGTGTCGTATCCTGCGCACGTTGGAGGGGTTTGGTAAATTTCGCGGACGCATACACACACACGCATTCATATATATATATATATATATATATGTGTGTGTGTGTGTGTGTGTGTGTGTGTGAAGCAAATATTCAGTAGACTTTTGAATGGACATTTTTTTTAACGTTTAAGCTAAACAGAAAAAAAACATAGTTGTCAAATAAATATTTTTTAAATTAGTGTGATATTAGTTTTGCCTGGCCCCACCTGTAAAGAAGAAATATATGGAGATTATCATCTTACATACATAATAGTATAGTAGTGATCTCAAGAATGGTATTAATAACATATATTATAAAAAATATACACCCTTTGGATGAAAATATTTAACTTTTCATTTAAGTAAAGTTGGCGACTGCAGTCGAAAGTAACCTAAAGGTTCCCTTTTTAATAGCTACTACACCGACGGGTGCTGCTCCATTCCCTGGATTGCTTCACTTTACATTTGATCTGTACCTTAAAATGCTGAGTCTTAAGCAATGCGGTATCAAGTACCATTTTTTAAATCTTTAATATAACTCGACCTGGGATTGAACCCTGGTTTCCTGCAGCATTGGCAAACACACAACTCATTAGACCAATGGCCCAGTTAATGTAAGCGATTATATTAAATTTAGAAGACTAACGAAGCCAAATAAGAATAATTATAAACGGATTACACTTATTTTTTTTTTAAATTTCAATTGATTCCTATATAAAATCATTCATGGAATTTCTTTTAATACGTTTGAGAATAAAACAATAATATTCGAAATAAATAAAACTAAGATGCACCATTTGGATGCTAACAAAGCGTATAGAAAAAGGTTTAACGGGTAATTGCGCTAGGATGCTACGAGCTAGCTAGATTAAACAAATCCTCGAAGCAACATCCAGCAAAACTGCAGCTGTACGGTTACCTACCACCCATCTCGAAGACCATCCAAATTTGATGAACAAGACTTGCGGGGCATTGTTGGAGGAGCAAGGACGAACTCATTAGCGACGTTTTTCATGCAGCCCTTCACACGGACGCGCAAGTGTAAGACAACCAGCCAGAACCTATCAACAACAGCTCTATACGGACACAGAATGTAGCCTAAAAAACCTACCCGAAGCGATGGATGATAGGGGCAGATGGCGAGAGAGAGAGTTAAGGAAATCTGCGCTTGATGATGATGATGATGATGATGATGTATTAAACCTTGTTTTGTTCAAACCAGTATGCAAATTATCCACGCTGTGTACTAAGTAAACTTTTATTTCTTATTAATGTATGACACACATAGCAAGATTTTAAATCCCACGGGCTCACCCGCGAGCATTTGTGCTTCTTGACAGGGACACATTTTGGTCGGCTGTGTTGACGAGTCAAAATCCGGTCGGGTGTGTCCCCCTAGGTTTTAGCTATCTTCGGAAGGGGTTGGGTTTATCGCCCGCCGCTTGAGACGCTTCTCTTTAGGAGAATGCCAACGGGGCCCGAGGCGTTTTTGGAACTGCAGGGCGCGTGTGGATTTTTGTCCTGCGCACGGATCCACCTAAAACGGCCTTGTGCCGCACTTGTACGCCTGGTCTGGCGTATGACAAACACCAGCTTGTCCCACACCTGATTTCATGCAGCCTGCCTGGCGTTTGCGCCAGGTGGATGTTATTAAACTGAATCCTATAGTACGAGGAGGATTTCCTCATCCCCAAACAATACCGGCTGAGTTCATGGCTTAACGTCTGAGGCGCATGAATTTCGGTTTGTGCGTGGCTCTCTGTTATAAAATGACCTTGTGTCACATCCTGGTTTTGTGAAAAATTACTAAAATTCTTATTAATAACATGAGCCTGCTCCCTCTGGTTTTCTGGGGGCTGGATATTTGTCGTATTGGGGTTTCCATTTTTTCGTTTTTTGAAAACAATTTGATATTGTCCATGTACATTTGGTGGTTGATTTTTTTCCTGCAATTTATGACGTTCGTATCTGCCTGTACATTTCCTAAGTATGTGATTGAGTGGCATCATCTATAAATAATAATGGTGATAGCGCATCTCCCTGGAAGATCCCTCTCTGGATTTTCACTTCACTTAAGCCTTTTCCTCCTGCTGTCAGTTCGACTCTCCAGTTTTTCATGGTATTTTCGATAAACTTTATGACTTCGCCAAATATCTAGTACATTTTGAAACAGTCGATTATCCAGCTTTGCGGAACCATATCAGATGATTTTTTGTAGTCAATCCATACCATTGCTAGATTTTTCCGCCTGGTTTTTCTGTCCTTGAGGATATGTTGATTAGTGTATAGTAGCTCTCCTGTACCTCTGATCTACTTGCGGCATCCTTTCTGTTCCTCGAGGAACAGTCTGCGACTTATTAGCGAATCGTAAATCTCTTCTCTAATTTGTTCCGTTAGTATTTTCCTCATTATCGGTAGGCACGTTATGGGTCTGTAGTTGTTGGAGGTGATTCCAGTTTGGAGGTCTTTTTAGATCAGAGCAGTCTTTCCTTTAGTCATCATTTCAGGTCTATCTGTTTCTTGTGGGCATCTGTTCATTTCGATAGCCAGTCTGTCATAGATAGAAGTGAATTTTTAAACCAGTATCCATGTATACCATCATGGCTGGGCGTTTTCCAGTTTGGTACTTTTGGGGGTGATGTTCTGAGTGAGTCGAGGTATATTTTCGTCTTCGGTGCTTATTCGAGTCCAAACTCTTTTCCAATCTTGTTAATCCATTCGACTTTTCTGTAATGTTCCCTTCGTAATTTCTTTCTTCAGTTTTCTCCAACTTCCTTATCATTAAATTTATCAATAATATAAATATATCATCATCATCATCATCATCATCATGTCGCGCCATCATATTCCTGACCCTTTCCTGCCACCCTTTCCTATCATCCATCGCTTCCGGTACGTCTTCAAGGCTACATCCTGTATCTGCGCAGAGCTGCTGTATCTAGGTTCGAACTGGCCGTCCTACCTTTGCTCGTTCATGTGAAGAGGTCTACAGGAGTACGTCACTTATGATTCTCCAGCAGTGTCCCACATGTCTGGTTCGTCTAACTTGGATGTTTTTCATGATGGGAGGTAAGTGACCATACAGCTGCTGCTTTGGGGGTGCTGCCTCCAGGACTTGTTCAGTATTGCTCGCAGCATTCTTGTGTAGTTACCGTCAAGCTTTTTCTCCATACGTTTAGTTAGCGTCCATGTAGTGCATCCATACAGCAGTATTGACACGACCGCAGCTTGGAAAAAACTGCGTTTCATTTTATCGGTCAGGTCTGACTTCATATATAAATATATTTAAATATAGATAATAATGATAACAATAATATGCATTCTTATACATTGAATATATAGATTCATAGTGTTTTCCCTCTCTCCCTATACTTATACATTAAATATGCATAGCTTCATAGCGTTTCACCACCATTCTCTCTTCGTGTCTACGCTAAGTAAGCTCCATTTACATCCTTTTAAAAAAAAATATCTGTCAATTTTTAAAGCAGTAAATTTACAGAAAACGACAGAATAGAGTAACAAGAGAAAACACGATATTTTCCTGATAGTTAAGGCAAAAACGAAATTATGAACTGAATACTTACATTTGTCAAAGTCCTGGACATCGCATTCTTTTTTTCTGCTGTTATGTGTTGGCTATGGAAACCGTTTCAATGTTATTTACACAGAAAATTATCACGTGACTACGAATTATTTTTTTCTTTCATTTTTTTCTCTTTTCCTTAGCTTCCTATCTTTATTCCTTAAAAACAAAATTCATAGCGTTTCCCCACCCCACTTTTTTTTCCTATCTTAATAATTCAAAATATACAACTTCATAGCCTTTCACCACAACCTCCTCTTCGTGCCTATGTAAAGACATCTTTTTTTTAAACAAAAATTTTAAAAACATTATTATTATTATTATTTACTCATTTGAGAATTTTACATCAGCATTAGCTGATGGTCTTTTACTGGAGTTTGAGTGACAGCAAGTCCCCTCAATTTTTCAGGACTCTTCTCAGTATTCTGGCCGTTCTCAATAATACAGTAGTTTGGATAGTCTCCACTCGTCTGTCAACTTCCAAGTCATCCAGTCCCTTTAATAATCCTTTAGTTACTGTGCCAAGAGCGCCTACCACAATTAGTATAATTGTCATCTTCATGTTCCATGATTTTTTCAATTCCCTAGCAAGGTCGAGGTACTTATCTTTCTTTTCACATTCTTTCAGTTTTATTAACTGTGGTCAGCCGTAACAGCAAAGTCGACCATTTTGCAAATTCTCTTTTTTTTGTTGATTTCTTATTATCATTATTATTACTATTATTATTTTACTCCTTTGATAATTTTCCCACTAAAGTTAGCGGATGGTCTTTCCCTAGAGTTTGAGTGACAGCAAGTCTCCTCAAGTCTCCAGGACTCTTCTCTGTATTCTGGCCGATCTTAACAATGCTTTTGTCTAGATGGTCTCTACCAGTCCTGTAATTTCTAAGTTTTCTAGCCCCTTTATCAGTCCTTTCGGGACTGTTGTAAGTGCACTAATTGCAATTAGTTTCACCATGGCCTTCACGTTCTATCGTAATTTTTTATATTTCACTTGCAACGTCTTGATATTTTTCTCTCTTTTCGCTTTCTTTTAATTTTACTCTGTGTTCTGCCAGTACGGTAAAGTCCGCTATTCGGCAGATTCTCTCACAGTCTTTTTTTTTTTTTTTTGACTATCAATAGGTCTGGTTGTCTGGCCGAGATTACGGGATCTGTTTTGTATCTTGTGATGCTATTTGTTGTTGTTTTGTGATGCTATTTGAAGAGATTCAATTTCTGTCTAAAAGTTTTTCTTCTTAGACCTAGATATATTCTATCGTGTGAGATTTCGATTATTTGTAGCTTGATATATCCAGATGATTGATTTTCTTCCCATTTTTGTTTTCTAGTCATTGTTGTTCTATTGATCGTTGTATGGTTAGTGTTGTTTCTGGTCGTTGTAATTAGCCTTTCTTTGTTCTTTTTTATGTAGTCTTTGAGTGGTCTTATCGATATATCAACGCTATCTTTAATGCTGGCAAATTCTCTTCTTTCTTCTTTTCTTGACACTTACAGCCTGCCTATGTTATTTCGGGAATGTAAGGCCTTATTCATCGCTATGAGTTTTCTTGTTGTCTAGTGCATTTGTTGAGGTTCTTCTCTCGTGCACTTCGAGAAGGGTCCCGAGTATCTTACAAGGAAGATAGCCAAGTTTTTGCTAACTGGCTAGGTTTCAAGAATTTTTTTCGTTCTCCATTATTACTTTTTTCTTTTATCTCCATACGTTTGATGGCGTCTGCTTTTAATATTTCCCAATACTTTTAAGTTTCCTTTTCTCTGAGCGTTCTGATTTTTATTGATTAGGTAGTTCGATTCCTTCCGTCATGTGTCTTTTTCTGCTTCTCACTAGTAGCACAGAATTTTTTCTAAGCCAAATTCCATCCTTCCGCCCTGACTGTAAATCCTCCCTGCATGTATTAAGGTTTCCAATTCTTTTTAGCTTTTAGCAAACAGTTTGATGTCATCTACGTATATAAGGTGGTTAATCTTTTTTTGCGATTCATGAAGTTTGTTGCTTGCATTTCCTATGTATGCAGTTGAGCGGCATCATTAATATTAATAGTGATAGCGCATCTCCCTGGAGTATACCTTTCTGGATTTTCACCTCAGCTAAACTTTTTTTTTCTTCCGTCAATCAGCCTCCAGTTTTATTATTATTATTATCATTATTTAAGTGATTCAATGATACAAGAAAATATTGCGTTGCAGGATGTTTAAAAATGTCAGAGAGAAAGACGAGAAAAAGTAATGACGATAAGTTTACATCAGTAAATGAAAAAATACCACTCATTTTAGTTCTCTGTTTCAATCTCTCCCTCTCTCTCTCTCTCTCTCTCTAGACCGATCTCAAATAATCAAGACATGAAATTATATTTCTTAGTCCATGGAGGGATTATTAAATCCTTACTTGTTCTCAGCCAGTTAATGATTGACTGAACTTTTAAAAGATACACTAATTCTCGTTCGATCATTTCTCACACTACGAGATCAAGAGATCTCTTTGTTGATCCTTTGTCGTCGGTCATATAACCGGTTACTAAGTTGATTGGAGTATTGTAGTGGCTACTTTACAGCCAGGCAATTGATTCACTTTTTATAGGAAGGCGGCTACAAATCCCGCCCCCGCCAAAAAAACAATTGTTAACTGAAACCGTCTTTCTCTGCGTATACTTCAAAATGACTTCGGCTTAATCTCATCGTCTCAAACTCTGCTGACATCAATCAACTACGTCAATTTATATACACAGGTGCCTAACCAAATTGATGTCGCAGGAAGTAACATCAAAATAGCAGGGAAAATATTTTTCATTAAATTATCCGAACCAGGTGTTTGTTGGACAGAAAAAGTAGTCAAGAACTAATTATTTGCACACGAGGTCTTTTCTATCAACTTCCAAGACTGTACAGTTATCCGACATTATTACCAATAAATCCACACGCAGGTACGCTAACATACACTCCCCATACACACGCCTTAGGGTATATATATATATATATATATATATATATATATATATATATATATGATAGAAATAAGTGGAAAAGTGGATGAATCAAAACACTTACAACTAGTTATATTACAATGGTAATATTTCGTTCTTTATTCACAGAAGAACTTTTTTTCTGGGAAAACATCCTTTACGTTTTTCTATATCCACTAAACCCGCAATATTACCACTGAATCCATTGTGAGTGTTTTGATTTACCCACTTTTCATTAATTTCTATCATCTTGTTCGATTCACCAAAAATCTACAATTTCTCTCTCTTTCTCTCTCTCTCCACACACACACACACACACACACACACACATATATATATATATATATATATGTAGGGTACGATATGGAAATTGACAACATTTAAAATTTTTAATTTCACGCATGCGCTTTTATCATTATTTTTTTTTTGTTCATGTTTTGTCTACTCTGAAGCAAACCAGAGTCAGTTAGGAACTGTCTGTGAGGAAATCAGCACGAAGATACGATTTAGACCACCAGAAATTTGGAAACGGTATGCTGTATAGCTTGGCATTCATATCGAAAGCTCCAATACAAAGATTTCACAGTTTTGGTGTCTATCTGATCTGAGGACAGTGCAAATGATTCGAAAAAGTTGGAGAGTCTAAAAATAATTACATAGATTCGGCAGCTTAGAAGCCTCATTCTGGTCATTTGTCGTCTAAATTTCTGAGACGAAGCATGATTTTTATCATTAAGGGTTTTCGGACTATTGTCTTCATCTTTATTGTTATTTTCACAACGTTTCGGTCGATATGTCCTCCGGCCTTCTTCAGGTGTTTGTCGAACTTGGGAACCTTCATGGAACTTTGAACTATGTCCCCGTGGTGTAATGGTTAAAGCGATGGACTGCGGAATCGTAGTAAGCGAGTTCGTACTCCAGTCGCGCTATTACGTTCACTTTCGAGCAAATACCCTTGGGAAAGGTATGAACCCCCTTATCCTCCCAGCTATGGGTTAAATAGTACCACTGCTGTTCTTCTATGAGAATAGCTTTGGCATTAAATAACCTACAAAGGTTGATATTCCATTAAACAAAAGAAAGAAAGAAAGAAAGAAAGAAGTAATTCCCAAATCTATTAAAGAAAATGATAAAATATACGAATTGTCAAAGAATTACAAAACAAATCACAATAGAAATTTTCTGTCTGTCAGTCACTTATTTTCATTTCTTTTTATCACTTCGAACATTTCATAAATTCAAAGAACATCCAAAGAAGTAGAAAACAGTCTTTCAATTTTTTTTTTTTTTAATTTTTTGATGCGGGGAACTCCGAATTCTTTAAACAGGGAATAAGAATTTTACCTTCACGCAGGGCTGATTTGTTGAAAACAGTTGATTCCATTTTTCATATTAATTGTTCAAATAATTTTAACTTACATTTGATTTTAGATTCTGTCAGATAAAACATTAGTGCTTTCTGAACGTCCTAATTTGAATAAAAAGAAAACGCAATAATTTTAATTTCAGCAAATTCCCACGGATTATTTTTTCAAAAATGAATAAAAAAGAAAACAGAGAAAAAAAGAAAAAAAATAGCTTTAAATTTATCTTTCATTTTTGTCTATCTGTTGTACATTCATAAATTTTCAAATTAAGCATATTAGTTGGCAACAATAATTTCATTTAAAATTTCCTCTTCTTAATTTTTGAAAGGTTTATGTAATAATAGATAATAGATTTGGAATCATTCAATATTTTCATCAATCCATTATCGACACGCGACTAGCAAAGGCATGGATAGCTATCTATAGACTATCGGTCATATGGAAGTCAGACCTGACCGATAAAATGAAATGCAGTTTTTTCCCAGCAGCGGTCGTGTTGACACTGCTATATGGATGCACTACATGGACGCTGACTAGACCTATGGAGAAAAATCTTGACGGCAACTATACAAGAATGCTGCGAGCAATTTTGAACAAGTCCTAGAGGCAACACCCCACAAAGCAGCAGCTATACGGCCACTAACCTCCCATCACGTAAACTATCAAAGTTAGACGAACCAGACATGCAGGACACTGTTGGAGAAGCAGGGACGATTTCATAAGGGATGTTCTCCATTGGATCCTTTCACATGGCCGAGCAAAAGCCGGACGACCAGCTCGAACCTAGACACAGCAGCTCTGTGAGGATACGGGATGTAGCCCTGAGGACCTGCCAGAAGCGATGAACGATAGGGAGGAGTGGCGAGAGAGGGTCAGGGATATCTATGCTGGCAACACGACAAGATGATGATCATGATGATGATAAAAGTGACTGCTGATATTCATTCATTTATTTAAAACTATTACAGTGGTACATATGGCTTTTAAAGAGTGGGCTGATCAAATAATTCAATTTTCATTATTATTATATTTTTAAGTTTTATCACACAATATGTAAGAACAGGTGCGATACCCTGTCCTCATTATTCACCAACCACGGCTGATACTAAAGTTTCGGTGGCTAAGGTGGTACTACCATTCCTGGTGCCACCAGCAGCTTTTACCACCAGACAGGGTATGAAGACAATACGAACGAAAGTTCCTCGTTGTAGCTAAAGTTCATAATGATGGTAAATGCGTTTGCTTTCAGATATGTTCGTAAAAATCATTATTAATGACTATTCATGCGCCTGTGAAATGCGCACGTTTGGTCGAGGTGTCGAATGCTTTTTATTTTCGTCAATTTAGTCGTTTTTATCCTTTTTATTTTTCCATTACTGGGCCAAACCACTTTCATGTTTATTATAATATTAATCATAGGTGAATATTCCTAACACTTAGGGTATATAATTTTGCATACACACGTATATACTGATCTTTCTTTTCATAACAATTCTTGCTTGATTGATTAAATTTCTAATATTAAATCAGACATTATATCTATGAGTATGATATAGGATATATTTTTAATGGGAAAACAACTTTATTATTGGAAAAATTAATTTACTGACAGAATCTAATTAATTTCAAATTCTTATTCTTTTTTAAACAGAAATTTCATTGAAACCTAAATGTTAATTCCTACTTTGTGATTTCACGATTACAAAAATGATTCAGATTATTAGATATCTGATATCAGTGATAAAATAAATAAAATGTAAATTTATTATTTATTATTTATCATTCAGTAATGAAATATAATTTTATTATCTTTTATTCAAATATCATTTAACATTTATTTGGCAAATTTCATTCCGCGAAACTGCTGATATTTTTTGGTATGTTAAATAAAAAATGAACAATATCTTGAATAAATAAACATGTTTATCATGTCTTCACAAGAAAATAATTTTGATATTTTCATCTTAAGAATGATTTGCCGTAAATTGTGCTGTATAAATTGATGTGGCATATAATTCGATCCCAATATCTTTAGCCCAAAATTCTGGGTTAGACCTATACCTACGGTATAGGTCGATCTCCTAATATACAGTAGGCTATTGGGCAGCCAAAATTTATCCAGGGGGCTTAAATGAGGCTCTGACAGCATGTATTCAAACTGTTATGCCATACAAGTACAGTTATAATAGCAATGACTGTATATTCAACAATAGCAATGACTGTATATTCAACAAACTACTAATATATCTCATTAAACTGTTATTAATGCAGTGGTGTAGGGTAGACGTAATTTTTCTCTGAAATTAGAATCCCACCGTCCATATATGAAACATGCAAATCTTACACATTAGCGATTATATTCATATGAATTCAAAATATATTGTGTTATCACGAAATTGTGTAGATAAGCAACATACTGACAGGCCGCTTGTTTGCTGTGAAGTTCGAGTAAATATTTACTGTCAGTGTCTCAGCTATCAGAAACAACGTGTAACACAGCGTTAATGGAATACTTAATTTGTCAAACATTTTTATTATTCTATATTAATTTCTATTAATTAGTTCACTAAACACGAGTTTAAGTTTGAAATATTTGTGGCAGCCTGCTGAAGTTACGGTCAGTGGTGTTTGTCGATTGTCTGGTGTATTATTCCACTTGTTGGCTACTCTATGACAGAGGTTTGGATTTTAGCCTTTCGGGAGTCGACTCACCGTTTTATAGAGATTTTTTCAGGATTAAAAGGTGGAGTTGTAAACCGTAATTAACGATATCTATTATGTCAAGATTTTACGAGAATGACAACCGTGAACAAAAGTCTATTTGTATGGTATAAAAACACAGTTATATAGTTTGTAATGTTGTTGACATAGAGTATTTTTATTTACACACATGATTTCAAGTATTGCTATTTAACATTAATAATTCCATTCAACATTACACATTTGTTTGCACACTGTTAAATTATTCCAAGTATTGCTATGTAACAGTTATAATTCCATTCAACATTACACATTTGTTTTCATACCACTAACAATTTAATTTAACATCATTTTTCTAACAGTTAAATGGTTAAATGATTCTATTCGAGCCATAGATTGGACCTTAACAGGTACTACCAATCCGAGTCAGTGTGGAACTGGGAGTAATGGCTATGAAGGAATTCTCCACATTCCCAAGAGCTCCAAGACAAGAGCCTCGCCTTCAGATTGTTTAGTGTCATATCCAGGACTCTTGCCAGAAGGGGGCCTTGCCCCTTTGCAATGATATAGTCGGTGTATTCTACCGACCCAACCTATTGGACAAGAAGAATTAAAATTGTTTTGATCAAAACAATCATTTTTGTCAAATTTGAAGACGTGTATTTTATTTGTTTTTACTTCTTAAAAGATTTGGCTCTAAAATCAATATAAATGAAATTTAAACTTCATAAATACATTTATTTGAAATATTTTCAGAAAGTCAACTCATTAGTGAAAATTGATAAAATGAAATCAGGCCTCAGGGCATCGACGACTGATCTTATTCATTAAAAGATATAAATCTGAAAATAAATTGTGATTTATGAGTGCGTTGTAATCTTGAGTATAGGTTATTGAGAAACAATATTTGTTTAATTCTCTGATAGGTAAATTCATTATTGTATCAGCTAGATTGAAAGATTGACTGCAAAAGTTGTTTCATTTGGAAGTGTAAAACAAGATTTCAGCAGCAGTATACTTCAGTGATTTTCTTGTAATAATGAATAGGATGTTGGTAGAATGATGACGCAAAGGAATGTCGAGTGCATCGTAACTTATATAAAATAAGTAAAGTTGGCAACCTTAGTCGAGAGTGACCCGAAGGCTCCCTTTTCAATTGCTACTATACCGAGGTATAGGGGAGAGCGCTACTCCATTCCCGGGATATATATGTAAAATGCACCGCAAAAATATACGCGAAAACAGCCCAGTCAGCTTGGATTGTAGAATACACCGACTGCATCTCTTCAGAAAAGTAAGATCTCTCCCCCCAATAACGAGTGTTCTGGACAGAACACTAAACTGCATCCGATGGTGACGCTCCAGTAATGCTGGAGCTCTGGGGAATGTGGAGTACTCCTTCATTGCGATTGCTCCCAGGTCCACTCTAACTCGGAGAGGTAGCACCTGATAGGGTCCTATCTATCGGACATATAAAACAAACTATATGTGCCAACGAATGACTGATGTTAAATTGTGGCTGCAATATAGCAATACTTAAAACCATTTGACAGTGTGCAAAAAAAAGAGCTCAGTCTCATTAAAGACTGTGATCAGCAAAATGTGTTTATAAATCATATATATATTAAATGTATATGTAGAAAGAGGATTTGGCATAAAATGACTAACAATGGTTGATATGCCATAAAACCCAACCAAACCAAATCATATATATTTAATATATATGCATAAAGAGGAATTGACATTAAATAACCTACAATGGTTGATATGCTGTAAAACCCAACCCAAGCAACCCAAGCCGATACGCGAAAAAATATCTAATTATTAAAAAAAAAAAGCTCTTTCTTAACTGTGTAAGCTCTGATTGGCTATTGGTTGACAGGGATCTAAATCTAGTTTTCTGAACTTTTATGTTTTCTTGATCTACTTCGGCGCCATGTTTGTAATCATTTTTGCACTAATAGTACTAATAGCATTGTAAGGAGTCAATAGTTGTCTCTCTTGGATTAGGGATGGAGTTCATATCTTTTGGACATTTCAAAGTCATATTTGAACCCCAGAATCCATCTCCGTCTTTTTAATTTCTGTTCTTAGAACGATAAAAACGTCTTCTTTGTCTCTGTTCTTTGAGCAGAGAAGACATGTTTTTTTTTAAATCTCCGTTCGCTGGACAAAAGAGATTTTGATTCTCGAAGCAACGGTGGACGTTGTCTCTCGTCTTGGCCATGAAACATAACGCTCTCATGGATATGAGCAACGACAAATAAAATAAAACTCAAGAAAGTTTTTTTACCGTTTTTTGTACTCTTTCAGATTCTGCATGTTCATAGTACAATAAGTGCAAATTTTATCTGTTGATACACGTTTGTGTATTCTTGTCAATACTTTTTCTATATATATATTATGTATGTATTAAATGTTCCTTTAAGTGTAGATGTGCTTATCTTGTCTTTCTTTCCGTTTATTCAGTGTAAGTGCATCGTTGGATTTACAATTGGACTATAGTGCGTGAGGACTCAACTAAATATTCTTCCTAGCACCGACCAAACCAATAGCTTTTTTTAAGTATGTTAGTTTTAGAGGAATTGTTGAGAATCGTTATTATTATCATTAATAGTAGGAGTCATAGTTTTGATTAGTTTCATTGATTTTATATGATGGAGTTGCTCGTGGCGTAATGGTTATCATCATAGGAACTGGACTCAGTGACCTGTGTTCAAATCCTGAACAAGGTTCTTTTGTTATATAGTCATCTACAGCATCACAACGACACAATAAATAATCAAACAGACGCACAATGATAAAGTCGCAAGAATAAACGACGCACGCAAGGAAGACGCAGGAAGACTTCTTTATAAAATATTTTACCTCTCATCTTTATTTGTAAGGTTCGAAAGGGTTGTTCCAAGTTTGCGTGTGAGAGAGCTGGAGACCGAACATTACTGAAATATTTTGACCCTGAAGTTATGGCCGTCAGCGTTGTGTCTTTCTCGTTCTCCATGGTTGCTCAACCGGAGCACTGGCTTTCCTTACTACATCTCGTCTACCACCTCAACTCTACTCGCCTGTCTCCACTGGCTCGTTGAACTCAACTGACCGGAACTCAACTCGTCGGCCTTATATTACCTTCAAACTCCCACGCGGTGATATGGACACGCCTCCACGACTACTTCCGATATCTGGGGACCGGGATGTGTCACTTCCGCTTTCTTTGGAATGGTCTGTGTGATCGTCATCAAGCGGAAATAACTGTCATGCAGTTCAGAGGTCACTCTCTTCCGGTGCGTCAGTCTATGAGAGTATAATGGGATCTTTTTTACCTCGTCCCATTTCATCAGCCAATTTCCGCCCACGCAATTTCCTCTTATAACTGCCACCAGAATGTGTCACCTCCTTCCGGTGCATTACCTTGAATGGCATTTTTGGCCGGGTCAACAGGTCAAAACATAACACTTTGTGTTTCATTTCTCGCTAATACCCTTGATAAAAGGCATTGATCCATTTCTTTTTCTACTACTCTTGCCACCTATCGATAAATAGTAGGACAGAACGTATTCTTAAACTTGGCATGGCAACCAGTCTAGGAGAACGAAAACTATGAATTCAAACTAATTTTATCCCGATCAAAAAATTACCTAATGTCACATATTGCTCATTGTGAATGGGTTCGGTAGTTACATGCAACGAGAATCGAATTTGCTGGCAGACCGACTACTTTAAAAAAATCAACGCAGAAAAAAAGGTTAATGTCATTTACAAATAGTTTTTATAGATAACTTGAAACAGAAATTTCTTTTAAATCTGCTTTTTTGTTTTGAAAGTATCACATTCCGCCTGAAAAATAAAGGAATCCGCAAGGAACTTGAAAAAATATGAAGAAAATTGGATTTCAAGGCATTTTTATAGCTGCTCGCAATTCGTGTATCTTATGATATTCTCTTTTTCAAGAATTAAGAAAAAAATGCATATTAAGTTTCAGAATATCTCTTTAAGAATTTAGAATCTGTATATGTAGATCTTAGTCCACGGTTAAAATAATTGGTGATTGAAATGAGCTTGCCTAAAAGTAAATGACGTTTCAGTAAATAAATACATTGAGATTTGAATAATTACACAACGAAAACATGATAAACAAAGAATTGAGCATTTGACTCAACTGCTGTATATTCCCTTCCACGTACCTGTTGATTATCATATCTTTAATCAATTGAATAACATTTTTTTCTTTTTTAGGATCAGAGTTTTCATAATTAGGCAACAGTAAAAGCGAAGAATTAATTTTTTTATATATTGCGGACTTTTTGTCCTCATCTTGGTAGTTTTTGTGTTGTTTCTTCTTTCACTACGTTTGGGCCAAATTTCACCTCTGGCCTTCTGCAGGTGATTTACCGCGACCTCGGATAGGAATGCTGGGTCTTGTAACCGTATCCCCTGTAATTACTGCCTTCCATAGTTGTTGTCTATCGCACCACGTTTTTGGTCGAAACGTAGTGAAATTTGAGATTATTGATAAGGATTTATAAGACCAAAAAATCCATCCTTGATCGCCCTTCGGGGCCCGTGGCGCAGCAGATAGATGCGTTGAGTCTATACGGTTCCAGGTGAGCATTGTAGACGATAGCGGTTTCAAATCCTATCCTAGAGGTTTACTTGGTGAAAAACGTGGTGCGATAGACAACAACTATGGAAGGCAGTAATTACTGGGGATACGATTACAAGACTCATCATTCCTATCCGAGGTCGGGGTAAATCACCTGAAGAAGGCCAGAGGTGAAATTTGGCCGAAACGTAGTGAAAGAAGAAACAACACAAAAACGACCAAGAGGAGGATAAAAAGTCCGCAATAAATAAAAAAATTAATTCTCAGATTAAGAAGCCTCATCTCAAAATGATTCCAATTAAAGACAAGTACAGTAAAAGCGAACTTCAGGACGTATGGAAATTCTGAATTTTTAAGCAAAAGCTGAAATATCTTTGGAAGAAATGCGTTGAAAGCAATAGTTCCAACTTAACCGCTCTATTAACAGGGACTGTAGTATACGCTGACTGTACCTTCCAGAGTGGTAACTCCGGCCTAAACGAAACCACCTGTTGACCGTGGGTGGTAACCCGTAGCACTTGAACACGGGATCTTGATGGCTTAGCTGTTCTTGACCCGGCAAACGAAATATTCACGTGACTTGCAACTCTCCTCTTTTACTCGTAGAGGCCCGATCCGATCAATCGAGTGGAATGGGCAGTAGGAGGAAAAAGCTTAACTGAGGTGATGATCCAGAGAAGTATATTTCAGGGACATGCGCTATCTCCATTACTATTTTAGATCACATTCACATAGAAAATCCACAAGTGGATACGGACTTTAAAAATTGCAAACAAAAAAAAAAAAAAAAATCAATCACCTAATGTACATAGACGACATCAAACTGTTTGCTAAAAATGAGAACGAATTGTAATCTCTTATACAGACAGTGAGAACATTCAGTTAGGTCATAGGAATGGAATTTGGCATAAAAAAATGCGCAATGCTAAAAATGAAATGCGGGAAACGACACATGACAGACAGAATGGAACTACTAAATAAAAAAAAAAATGAAAACACTCGGAGAAAAGAAAACCTCCAAATACTTGGTAATATTGGAAGCGAACACCATCAAACAGGAGATGAAAGAAAAAACTGAAAAAGAATATCTCAGGAGAAAGAGAAAACTACTCGAAGTCGAATTATATAACAGAAATCTCATCAAAGGGATAAATACCTAGTCTGCCCCCCTTGTAAGATAATTGGAACTATTCTTCAAGTTGATGAGAAAGAACTTCAACAAATGGACCAGAGAAAAAGAAAACTCATGATGATACATTAGGCCTTACATCCCATTGATAGATTGTATGTGTCACGAAAGGAAAGAGGAAAAGGACTCACCAGCATTCAAAATAGCGTCGATGCATCGATACAACAACTCGAAAAATACATTAAAAAGCGCCGAGGAGGATTGATTACAGTGATCAAAAACAATACAGAAAACCCAATCATTAACATAACAAAAATAACTAGAAAACAAGAATCGGAAGAAAAACAACTGTATGGGCATTTTAAGCGAAAAACAAATGAAATGAGAAAACTAGGATATAGCTAAGTAAGGGAAACTGAATCTGTTCTGATCCTATTTACCCAACCCCTCCGCTCGGGCAGGATATGACACAAGGTCAATTTTTAAGCGGAGTTTAACAGGTTTCAATTCAGAGTTTTCCTTCTCCTAGACTAGTTGCCTCACCAAGGCTGAAGAACCTAGTCTGCCCTACTATTTACCCATAGCTGGAGGGAGAATAATTCGATTCATACCTTTCCCAAGGGTATTAGTCCTATGTGAATGCAATCAGTCAGGATTTGAACTCGTGTTGCCGTGTCCATATCCTGCGACGATAACCATTACATCACGGGCACCACCTGAATCTGAACTGAATCTGTTCTGATAGCAGCACAGAACAACGTCATAAGGACTAACGGTATTAAAGCAAGAATAGACAAGACCCAACAAAATAGCAGATGTAGATTATGCGGTGATGGAGATGAAACAATCAATCACATAATAAGCGAATGGCGTAAATTAGCGCGAAAAGAGTATAAGACTAGACATGACTGAGTGGGCAAGTTGATCCACTGGAAATTGCGCAAGAAGATTAAATTTCACCATTCGAACAAATGGTATTTGCACAACCCAGAATCCTTCCGGGAAAATAAGATGCACAGACCTCTCTGGGATTTTTAGATACAAACGGATCACCTAATCTCGGCCAAACGACCAGACCTATTGGTTATGAGAAAAAAAAACTGCCTGCCGAACAGTGGACTTAACCGTTCCGGTTGACCACAGGGTAAAACTGAAAGAAAGCAAAAAGAGAGATAAGTACCAAGACCTTGCTAGAGAAGTGAAAAACTGTGGAACATGAAAGTGACGGTGATACCAATTTTAATTGGTTGGTTGGTTGGTTGGTTGGATTTAATGGCATCAAACTCTATAGGTTATTTAATGCCAAAGTTTGTTTACACATTTACACGTTTGTAAACACATAATTTAATGATACCATACTAAAGCCAAAAAACTCATTTACTCCCATACGAGTAAATATTTTCAAGTATTTCAAGTTTATTTAGTGATGATAGTTTTTTTTTTTTTGTTGGGGGATTATTTCTCACTACTATTTCTACCAACACAAACATATTGGCATTTCTATACAGCAATAATTTGCTTTCGGTTGATTAGTTCGTCGTGTTTTTAGGCTTGTAACCAAGTCTATATTTTCTGGTACAACCCGGTCTCTTTCAAGAACGACAAAATATCATCCATGTCGACGTTCTCACATAAGTCCTTCATGGTATTTGCGGGGAAATAGTGCTTTCTGGTGTCATTAAAAACTTTAATCTCAAGGAGAACGTGTTTGATTGTGCAGGGTGTTTGGCATGTCAAACACTGTGGTTGCTGTTCTTGCTTGAGTATAAAAGAGTGCGTAAGTCTGCTGTGACCAATACGCAATCGCGTTCTTGTTACTTGTTCTTTTCGCGATTTTCGAAATTTTCGATTCTAATCGGTGCACTCGGTGCAATCATCGAAGGATTAGTACAAGGACTGGATGACTTGGAAATAAGGGGACGAGTAGAGACCATCTAAACTATAGCATTGTTAAGATCGGCCTGAATACTTAGAACAGTCATGCAGACTTGAAGAGACTTCCTATAACTCAAACACCATTGAGAAACCATCAGCTGATACTCTTAGGAAAAACCCCTCAAAATAGTAAAATGATAGCAATACTAATAGGGCAAAGAAGGACTGATTACAATAGCCAGTAACAGTAATAGCTACAAGAATAACTGTAAAACATGAAGAAAAACAATAAAAATCTGATAAAGAAACAACTGTTAGCTACTTCAGCGGCAAACTAAGGAAATTTCACAAGAAATGATCTGGACAAAGCTAAGATAGATAAAATGTAAAGAAACAAACAGCATCTCTTTCAACAGCAGCATAAAATCATTTTATAAGGTCTAATTATGTTTAAACCAAAGATATTAAAAGACTGAAAAATAGCAAAACTCAGCGAATCCAGCAAAATGGCACAAAAAAAATCTCACAAGGAGTAAAATGATAAAAACGCATAGAAAAATTTCTACCCGGCACCAAATTACCTTACCCTGTCGGTTGGGGCTCTAGAATACATCGACTGTATCTCTGTAGACGGGTAAAAAATCCCACCCATCCACGAGTGTCCTGGATATGACACAAAACAATCTAATGGTGAGGTTACAGTAATGCTGGAGCTTTGGGGAATGCAGAGCACTCCTTCATTGCAATCGCCCTCAGGTCCACTCTGACCTGGAGTGGTAGCACCTTTTAGGGTCGTTTCTATGGGTTAAACAGAACTAGAATTGGCTAAACTGAATTACTTGAAATAAAACTGTTTTGATATTTAAATTGTATACTTATGCTAAACTGAACTGCTTGAAATAAAACTGTTTTGACGTGTAAACTGCATACTAATGCTAAACTGACTTATTTGAAATAGAACTGTTTTTGACATCGAAACTGTATTGTTTGAAATAGAACTGTTTTGATATTTAACAGTGTGTGGGCAAAACAATACTTATACTAAATTGAATTGTTTGAATTAAAACTGTTTGACAAAACTAAATAGCTTGATATAGAAATATTTTTAACAATTAAACTGTGTTCTTACATTTAAACAGCGCACTTATGCTAAACTCGATTGTTTGAAATAGAACTGTTTTTGACATTTAACTGTGTGTGGACAAAAACTATACACATATTAAACTGAATTGTTTGAATTATAACTGTCTGGCTAACCCGAGTAGCTTGAAATAGAAATGATTTGACAACTAAACTGTGTACTCATGCTAGATGGAATTGTTTGAAATAGAACTTATTATTTGTATAAAAACCGATTTAGCTTTAAATAACCAACAAAGGTTGATATGCCATAAAACCCAAACAACCAACCAACCAACCAAATTGCCAGTCCAATGGCCAGAAAGAAGTGAAACAGAAAAATCAATTAACAAGTAACCAACGGCAATTTAAAAAGTAACCGTACCCAAAAGGGTTTTTAGTAAAGGAATGATCAAAATTTGGGAGAAAACTTGAAAGGTCTAATATAAGCAAGGGACTTGCAGCCCAAGCAAAGACGATTCTAAAGAAAGGATTATTTCCGATCTTGAAATACTAGAAATATGTCGACAAGTAAGCCATCAATAAAATACACAATGAGACCTTCCAAGAAGAAATGAAACACAAAACATTAAAAAAAAAAACACATCACTACGGAAACCAATACTAAAACTTCAACAATTTTTACATCAGAAGAAAGAAACATTGTAGAAATGATAAAGAAAACCAGGAAGAAAGAGAAAGAAGTATTACCATCGCTAAGGAAACAAGATTGGAAAAAGTGAAATCGGATTGGTTGGCTGGTTGTTTTGTTTTATGGTGGACCAACCCTTTTCGGATCATTTAACGCCGAATTAAATTTCAAGCAATTTTGTTAGATATAAGTATAGTTTTTGTTTACAAACTGTTAAATGTTAAAACAGTTCAGTTAAATATCAAAACACTTCTATTTCAAACAATTTAGTTTAGTAGAAGTACACAGTTTCAACGTCAGAAACAGTTCTATTTCAAACAATTTAGTTTAGCAGAAGTACACAGCTTAGTTCTTATTCACCCAGTGATAAGACCCTATCAGGTGCTACCACTCCGAGACAGAGTGGACCTGGGAGCGATGGCAATGAAGGAATACTTCGTATTCCTCAAAGCTCCAGCAATACCGCAACCTCATCATCAAATGAAAGGAAATAGAAACATACATGTATGAATAGGTAAGAAAAAACAACAGCAGCACAGAAAACTGATTATACAAGCGGAAGAAATAAACCGAAAATATTGGCTCAGAAAAAGAGACTCAAAGGATACAGAATCCCATAATAAAAACAAAACAGAACATTCCAAAATAATGAAAGAAGATTCTCTTTGGTGAAGAAAGCATAAAGGAAAAGGAGCAACCGTTACGAAAAGCTCTGAAGCAAACTATGAGAAGGCAGCAAGTAAAGCTAAATATCTAAATAAGATGAAAGATGAGTTGCAAAGAACTGAAGAGGTACAACAGGCTGGAATACACATGGAGACATTAAGAAAAACACTCAAGAATATACACAGTTGGAAGACACTAGACCACAATGTGATGTATGGATTCTGATTTTAAAAAAATCACGTCCATCCACGACTGATTGTCCCAACAACTGAATAAATTTCCATGAGGAGTAATTATACCAGAATGGTTGACGAAGGGAGAAACTACCCAGATCCAGGAAAACTCCTTAAAAGGAAACATCCCGAGAAACTACATACCAATAACGTGTTTAACAATGATTGTATTTTTACAAATAAGAGAAGAGATATATTACTCACTTGAATGCCGCAAACTATTTTGAAAAGAACAGAAGTGATGTCACAATGGAAGAAGATAAATTATGAACTATCATATGAAGACCACCACATTCTCAATGAAATCGACATAAAGCAAAAAATGTAAACGTGATATACAAAAAGGTATATAACTTGGATGCTAGAATGTCTTAAAACGTTCAAGCTATCAAACCAAGTAATACACTCCATCACAAATGTTATGGAAGGATCCTATGTATGGCACTAGACCTTGCTGTTTAGTTCAAGCCATAACCAAGCATACATGCCCGGACCCAAATTTGGGTTCGTGAAACTGCTTGCCTCATCAGGCTCACATTGCACCAAGTGAGCCGATGAGCAGCATAGACCAGCAGGGTTCGAGTCTCGTCTCGTTCCTGACCTCCCCCTTCCCTTTATCCCCACTTTAATCGGCTTTCAGGCTTTTGACCTTGGGTCAAATTCTGTCTGGTGGGAGGCAGCGATAAATAAACAGAAGTTCAAATCCAAAGCGGTATCTTCCGAGGACATACACTTTGGCCACTACTATTTCTTATAGCAATAATGCCACTCGGTTATATACTAAGAAAATGCAAAAGAGTTTACAATCGTAGGAAAAGTTAAAGCATCTTATGTATATGGTTTGGTTTGGTTCGGTTTCTTTGTTTCATGGCATATCAACCTTTGTAGGTTATTTAATGCGAAATCCATTCTCTTAGAATAATAGCAGCGGTACTATTTAACCCATAGCTGGGAGGATAAGGGGGTTCATACCTTTCCCAAGGGTGTTTGCCGGAAAGTGAACGTAATAGCACGACTGGAGTACGAACTCGCTTACTTCGATTCCACAGTCCATCACTTTAACCATGACACCACGAGGACACCCCCCTATGTATATGGATGATATTAATATATTTTCCTAGAGTGAAAAGCAACTAGACACCTTTATAGAAATTATTCGAATCTACAGTCAAAACATGAGAGAGGAATTTGGTATTGAAAAATCTACTACGCTTATAAGAAAAAAAGGGAAAGAGAAATAACAGAGGGAATAAAAGTTCTCAATCAAGATAGCATCAGAACACTTGAAGAAAAAGAAAACTTCGAATACTTGGGAATATTAGAAGTGACAACCATCTAGAAAACAGAGATTAAAAAAAAGGAAGAACGGAGGACCTCAGGACAAGGCAATTTCTTAAAACCAAATTCTGCGACAGAATACTAATCAAAGGAATAAATACCTGGTGAAACAACCTGGTAAGATACACTGGATCTTTCTTAAAATGGATAAGAGAGCAACTCAGATGAAAAAAAGAACAAGGAAATTGATGACTGTGAACAAGGCTTTACTCCCGAGAGATAACATTGAAAGACAGTATGTGTCAAAGAAAGAAGAAATAAGAGGAGTTGCCTGCATTAAGGAGTGAGTAGATACAGCAATTCAGGGATTAGAGGAATTTACAAAAAAAATAAGAGTAAAAAAAAGAAAAAGAAAAAAAGCATCCTGTAACATCAATATCAACAGAAATAACTTAAGAATGAGCCGAAAAAAAAACAATAAAAAATCTAGAAAAAATGGGAAGAAAATCGACTTTATGGATCCTCCAAACTACAAACCAAGCAAGTTATACACTAGATGATCTGGACATGGCTACGAAAAGGAAACCTGAATAGAGAAACAAAGTAGTTTAATGGCAGCCCAATGTAATGCCATAAGAACTAATTATGTCATATCAAAAACTGATTATATGCAAAGAATTATCAAGAACAGGTTATGTAGTGATAGAGATGAAATGAGCATACGATGTTTGATCAAAAAGTGCAGTAATTGAACTTTTAATTTTTTTAATTTCAAATTCAAATGAATTTGGATGAAATAACGGGGATGTATGAAAAAATGATGCATTCATAGATTTCCTAAGAACATTAATGTAAAGTTAAACGCAAACAGATTCTTTCAGTGTTTGAACTTGACGAGTTTATTTTTATTGATGATAACCGTTACGTCACAACATCTCCAAGGATAAACAAGGATTGAAAGGTTTTTAATAAGCTTTTTGTAAACAATCATTTTTTGGTTTGGTTTGGTTTCTTTGTTTAATGGCATATCAACCTTTGTAGGTTATTTAATGCCAAAGCTATTCCCCTAGAAGAACAGTAGTGGTACTATTTAACCCATAGCTGGGAGGATAAGGGGGTTCATACCTTTCGCAAGGGTATTTGCACGAAAGTGAACGTAATAGCGCGATTGGAGTACGAACTCGCTTACTACGATTCCGCAGTCCATCGCTTTAACCATTACACCACGAGGACACCCCCAATCATTTTTTGATACAGCACTGTAACCGAAAACCGAAAAATGTTACCATGAACATTTTTCAAAAATGGAACAGAAGCTTTAATTGTTACAACACCAGAGCAAGCGATGAAAAATCGCGTAAATCAAAGAGAAATTTAATCGTCAAAGGCTTGTAACAAATGCAGACTATGTCAGACTCCTGGCAGGTAAAGTACGTTCAGAATGTCTGGCCGCCAAATGGAAACAATAATTCAATCTCGAAAGGAGACAATTTGTACTTGTGATTTGAAGTACATTTGCTACACGAAGCTGCCAATAGGTTCCAAATACGATCATAAAAAACTGTGGTGCAATGGTTACTATGGAGGTTCCCGTGGTGTAATGCTTATCGTCGTAGGAAATAGACACGGCGACACGAGTTCAAATCCTGGACGAGACTGATAGCATTTCACATTGCACTAATACCCTTGGGAAAGGCATGAATCGAATTATTCTCCCTCCAGCTATGGGTAAATAGTAGGGCAGACTAGGTTCTTCAGCCTTGACGAGGCAACTAGTCTAAGAGAAGGAAAACTCTGAATTAAAACCTGTTAAACCTCGCTAAGAAATTGATCTTGTGTCATATCCTGCCCGAGCGGAGGGGTTGGTAAATATAAATACGATTACAAAAACTGGCATTAATTCGTACCTCCCACCAGAAAAATTTGACACAAAGTCTTTTTTAGAGGAGGGGAGGTCAAGCCGAAATTTGTGCCCTGCTGGATAACAGTATGACACTATTAATATGTTACATAGCACTCAACACAATTTACCAACCAAAATTTATAAAAAAATGTTTTACGTGTAATGATGAGATTCAAAACGAAAGAAACAGATTTTTAAAAAATCAATTAAGCGAGCATTTTTGGCGGCTTTGAGATTCAACTTAAATTACCACAAAATTGTCAGGACCTTCATATTTGTGAGAATTAATTTTTATTTATTGCGGACTTTTTGTCCTCATCTTGGTAGTTTTTTTTGTGCTGTTTCTTCTTTCACTACGTTTCGGCCAAATTTCACCTCTGGCCTTCTTCAGGTGATTTACCGCGACCTCGGATAGGAATGATGAGTCTTGTAACCGTAACCCCAATAATTACTGCCCTCGATAGTTGTTGTCTATCGCACCACGTTTTTGACCAAGTAAACCTCTGGCCGGCTTGGGTAGGATTTGAAACCGCTATCTTCTGACAATGCTCCCCTGGAACCGTAGAGACTCAACGTCTCTATCCGCTGCGCCACGGGCCCCAAAGGGCGCTCAAGGATGGATTATTTGGTCTAATAAATCCTTATCTGGTCTTCCATTGTCGGGTCCGTACCGAATTTTTTTTGTAATTTTTGTAATAAGGATTTATAATTTAGGATATTATCAGGTGCTACCACTCCAGATCACAGTGGACCTGGGGGCAATGGCAATGAAGGGTACTCCACATTTCCCTGAGCTCCAGCATTACTGGAACCTATCCATCAGATACAGTTTAGTGTCATATTCAAGACACTCGTTGGTTGGGGTGTAACATCTCTGCACAGAGACAGTCGGTATATTCTACAACCCCAACCGATTGGTCTGTAACTATTCTTAATGCACATAATTTAGTTGGGTTTCTTTGTTTAATGGCATATCAACCTTTGTAGGTTATTTAATGCCAAAGCTATTCTCCTAGAACAGTAGTGGTACTATTTAACCCATAGCTTGGAGGATAAGGGGGTTCATACCTTTCCCAAGAGTATTTGCCCGAAAGTGAACGTAATAGCGCGACTGGAGTACGAACTCGCTTACTACAATTCCGCAATCCATCACTTTAACCATTACACCACGGGGGCACCCCCACTAATAATTTACAGTTATATTGCATCAAGAAATTCTATTAAATAAGAATGCTTTTTAAAGAGACCTATTTGATCCATAGATGATAGTCTAACAGATACCGTTCAATAGGTTGGGACTGTAGAATGCACCAACTGCATCTTTGCAGAGGGGTAATGACATTAAACCATCAGATGACGAGGCTCCAGTCTTTGGGAATTTGTTCCCAGGTCCACTCTGACCCAGGGTCATAGCACCTGATAGAATCTTATGTATGGGTCAAATATAATAAACCATGTCTGCAAACAAATGACTGATGTGAAACTGTGAGTTATATAGCAATACTTGAAACCATTTAACTACCAAAAATATTGCTCAGGCTTGTTTAAGAATGTTATCAACAAAATGTGTTTACAAATCATATATATGCCATGAAATCCAAGCAAACCAAACCAGTATTACTCCGTGTCAGAGTGGACATGGGAGTAATGACAATAAAGAGGTACTTCGCACTCCCCAGATCAGCTGAACTAGAGTTTCACAATCAGGTGAAGTCAACTGTCATATCCAGGGCACTCCCTTTTTTGGGTGGGGGTCAATCAGCCTATTCTATGCACACCTCCCAAATATATCAATAACAAATAAAAACAATTTTCATAAAGACTCATAGACTTGTCATATCAGTGTCGCATGCGAACTTTAAAATCAAGCTGATTGAATTTCATTTTTCTAATTTGTAGACAAATGCAAATATCTTAATTAAGATGTCGAAGATACTCCCTTTTTTGTTTGAATGAATTTTGGGATTTTTTCCTGAGTTTTCAAGGGTAAACACGAAATTTGATTATAGACTCTCATTTAGCAATTCCTGATCACTAACTTATTACATCAAACCTGCCTCTTGAGTTAACAAAGGTATGTTTCCCTGACAACGGAAACAGTATCTGCCAAAAGTTTTCATTTCTTCGTTCCTTTCTTCTTACGGTGGATTTAGTTGAAAACAACATAAGAGTTATATATGAAAAAAAAATTGAATGTATATTCACTTATTTATTGATTTGCTGCAAGAATATGGTTCCCTGAAACAAAAAAGCAACATATATTCACAAGCGGAGTGGTATAAGAATTAAATCTCAAAAAATGGCACACTCTGTTAAGTGGTATTAGGTGGCAGATTTGCTTAGTTTGATCAAAGATTGTTTCATTTTCTTCCACAACAAAATGTAGTGAGCAGCTTCAATGGATTTGAGGCATAGTTTAAAATAATTGTCACAAAATAAATACTTGCTAGAGTCTCAGTTCTTGTATCCGAAATGACATTTATACATAATGTCCTGCAGAATAGTATAGATTATGATGGCATGTAACACAATATGAATCATATAATTGAATCATAGTCTTCAGTCCTTCACACAGCATCCTCTTTGAATATATTTAGAATAATGAAAATCTACACAAAAACAGAATCTGTCCCAGACAATAAGACACAAAATACTATGGATTTTAAGATCCAGAGGGATCCCCTAATCCTGAGGAGAATACCATAATTAGTTCTAGCCAACAAGAAGGAACGATCGTATTGGCTTAGGCAACGCTGGGTGTGTCTTCGTGGTGTAATGGTTAAAGTGATGGACTGCGGAATCGTAGTAAGCGAGTTCGTACTCCACTCGCGCTATTACGTTCACTTTCGGGCAAATACCCTCGGGAAAGGTATGAACCCACAAATCCTCCTAGCTATGGGTTAAATAGTACCACTACTGTTCTAGGAGAATGGGTTTGGGATTAAATTACTTACAAAGGTTGATATGCCATTAAACAAAGAAACTTAGGCAACGCTGTCTCTGCAGATTATATAGGGGAAAAAAGTGAACAATTAGATAAATATCTGGACCTTTCCAGAAAGCTAAAAAATATGTGGAATATGATGTTGTATAGCCGTAATACAAATACAAGCGGAGACATAATCAAAGATAATGACGAAATTCAAAGAACGACCGAAATACACTTCTTTATAAAAATATATCTCTCATTTTATTCTCGAAAAGGGCCCATAGTTTGTTGTTAGTTGAGAGATAGATGGAGAAACATATACTCAGAGGGAGGACTTCTCCCCATATATTCTTCCGGGAGCAAAGGAGTGCCAATGCTTGCACCCCCTTGCAAGCTCGTCAGAGACGCCTCTTATCGGCTGCGTGTCCCACGCCCGACTGCGATTCTCTGCCTCTGTCTAAGTCTGACAGCGTGGTTCTCATTACGTGGTCTCCTTCTGATTACACACCTGTTGTACCCGACTGTCCTGATATGCTGTTATATCCCTGTTTACTCATCACAGCGTGACAGCTTCTCAAAGCACACGGGGTCACTAGGAACGAACCGAAAATCCATGTCATATGTTATATAACAATTACTGGCATATCAATCATAAGAGTTACCCTTTTGAACAATTCCACAACACATGAAAAAGGGACAAGGGAACTTGAAATCTCAGAAGACTTTTTGTGATTTTAACTGTGATAAAAAAAAACCTAGAGTTGCTGCTGGGGGCGAAATACACGCAAAAGCTAAAGTAATAAAGGAATAAACAAATCCCACATCTTTATTTTCTCTGAAGTTGATGATGTTTGACGATCAAAAAATGAAAAAAAAATCTTTGTAAAAGTTTTAATTTTTTTTTTTTTTTCGATATCTATTTGAATGAATTTTATTCTATAGAATAGAAATCTGAGCTAGAAAAGAAAAAAAAATGAATGAATTAGGAGCTCAAAATTTAGTCTAGATCACATTAATATATCTTCTATGAATGAATAAATAAGCAATATAAACCAGTTTAGTCGTACCAACAAGCTGTGGAATGGAGCTAACGGGTGAACAAAAGCTACATCTTTTTTCTCTTTGGTTAAGTAGTTTTCACGTTTAACATTGTAAGTAAACGATAAGGGGTGGGGGTGAATAGATAAGTTATCAAAAAAGCCAGGAGTTGGAAGAAAGACGAGTTGATAGAGTTCAACATCTCATTTCGTACGCAAAGTGTAACAAGATATTTAGCACCTTGGACCGGTTTCTACCAAGTTCACCAGCAATCAGCTAAGCGGTGAAGGAGACTAACCAACCGTGACGGAAATGGGATTGGTTTTTCTATGAACCTCAATATAACACAGCTGATTTCTTGGTGGCTGTGGTGCGAGGAAACAAACGTTTGGGTGAACGTGCGAGTAACAGATCAAAGATTCGAGAAGAGTCCTGCACGTTTTGTCCGTTATCCATTTCTTTTTGCTTCCATGGCCTCAGAACGAAGAGACGAAAGCTATGAACCTAGTATTAATTTAGAAGGAAAAAAAAAGAACTTGCCATATATTGGATTTTGCTGTTCCACTGGGCAACAGAGTGAAAATAAAAAAAAAAAAAAAAAAGATAAACAAATGCATAAATTTTGTTGATGAAGTGAAAAAGCTTGGAAGCATGAAAATGACTCTGATACAAATTGTAGTTGTTGCTCTTAGAACGGAGAACAAAAGTCTGGAAAAGAGGTTGCTGGAACAGGAGATCAGAGAAAAAATTGAGATCGTCCAGACAACAGCACTGTTAGGATCATCTAGATTACTTAGAAAAATCCTGCGGATCTGAAGAAACTTGCTGTCACTCATACTTTAATGAAAACTGGAGATCAGTCGAAGAATCAAGACCAATTAGACCACAACTCTGTTAAGATTAACTAGATTACTTTTTAAAGTCTAGCAGATTTTAAGAAACTTGCTGTTGTTGCGTAGCCATATACACGAATATGGCCATGTGTGAAATAGACATGTAATGTTCATTAACGATAGATTATATAAAGAACAGGAATCTCAAAAACACGTAACTACTTCTTGTTCAGGTACGAAACCTTTTTATTAACTTTGAGTTAAAGGTTTCGACGTAAGGAGGAGAGACACAATCTTCTATGCTGTCTTATTCATTTGGCCCCCAACTCGAGCGGCCCCCCATAGGGCGCACGTTCGCCTCGCGCCTGCGAGCTCCAAGGGTCGATCCTTCTCGTTTGGCGTCTAAAACCCGACTCTTATTTTCTTCAAATTCTCACACAAACTTCCGCGTGCTTCCGGTGCGTGACGTCACCCGCACCTTGTCACCCAGTATCGTCTCGGACCGTTATGACATCTGAGTGACACCTCCATCCGCTTGCGCGCACCCGCGTTAACACCTGCTTCAATCTTACACCCAACCAACCCATGTGCTGAGCCGAAAGGTTCTCAGCCTAACTAAACTCAAAGGCATGAACCGAAATCCCTCGGCTATTTCATAACACTGTCACTCAGACTTGAATAAAAAAAATCACAATTTAAAACTTGTGCGAAAAGAAATCCGGAAAGAGTAAAAAAAACAGTGATGTCATATTTAGTTTTTAGCTGTGTGTATGGAATACTCTTTTGAAGAAAGAAGTAAATATCTCTTCAACCTATAGATAAACGAAATGTCTAAATCAATTAGAGTTTATTCTGAATGTTGATATATCATGAATGCCGGAAAATATTACCTCATCTGCTAGACTTCAAATAATAAATATTGAATAAGTTTACCCTTATCTTTTACTCATATGATTATTTTCCCAATTTGTAGCTGTTGTCTGTTGCATAGACTAACAAATGTTTTTTACTGTCCATGGCACCTGGAGTGGTATAATGGTTAGCAAGTTTGCCTAGCAAAACATCACGAGTGAGTTCGATACTAAATGGGTCTCTATAATGGGTCTCTATTCATATGGCCTTGCGCCATATCTAAGCAAAAAGCTTTGTAAATCACGACTATTATTTTTGGTCCAATAATCTTGCTTAAAATTCCTTTGCCTTCAGGAACATTCCAGTAATGAAGAACTATTTTAATAACGTAGTTTTCTACTTGAGCCTGAACGAGCGTTTTGCCAAGAAACACCCGAGAGGATTTTAAATCAGAATTCCAGCCACGGGGGCTATAATAGCAGTAAGAAAAGTTACTTTGGTTGCCTACCTTTTCACTGCGTAATCAGCAATGGGAATTAAACCTTCTGTGCGCATGCGCATGGCCACTGTACAGAAGCAATTATTTTCACTTGACAACTTCTACAGTAGATCCGTCGTTACGATAATCTGATACAAATGCCGCCAACAATACTACGGAATCAGCTTTTTGTGTCAATACCAGAGCTTTCAGGAATTATATCCATGTTGCCAACGAATGATATGCTTCATTGCTCAGTTTGATGTCCTAATTGATTTCACTCAGTACTTTAGATGTTTTCCGTTACTCTTGGTTTCACTGAAAATTACAATTTTACTACCTTACATAGCGAGCTTTTATATAATATCAGTTCATACGCATATGCTAATTACTCGTAGCATAATCAAATCACTATCACATAATGCTGAGAGAGTGCCCTAGCTGTAGTGGTTAACGTGCTGGACTGTGACATCGTGGTAACCGAGTTCAAATTCCATTTATGCTACTAGGTTCACTTTTGGATGAAAGCCCTTAGCAAAGGCATGAACCCCTAATGTCCCAACTGTGGGTTAAATAATAGCACTACTGTTCTTCTACACGGATAGCTTTGGTATTAAATAAACGATGAAGGTTGATATGCCATTAAACAAAGAAACCAAACCAAATTACATATTGCCTACTAATGAGGCTGCACAATAAATATTGAGTATTTTTACAAAAAATCTTAGGATTAAATTCATTTCATTAATTGATCAATTTTAATGGCATTTCAACCCATCTAGGATTATTCAATGCTTCGAGATCAGAGAATCACGCTTATTGTGTATTAATATTTACATTTTTGTGCATTTATTTTCAAGAGTTTTTTTTTCAGAAACTTACATGGTATCAAGTATTCCAACGGGTAGTAATATGCGCACAGTTGAATGGTTTCCAGTATTCTGATCTAACACAAATGATTATATGGATTAGAGTAATTATTGCTCTTTGATATTAGACATTGCTTAGTACATCGTTATGTGGTTTCCAGTAATTAATTATAATAATCCTTAGTAAACTAATTATAATACTTAGTAAACAATTATAGTTTCAAGTATCAATTCTTAATACAAATAATTTATAGTTTTTATCGAGACTGTTGAAAGTAGAGATCATTGATTGGTTGAATGATTGATTGACTGATTGATTTTTACGGCATATCAATCCGTCTAGGATTATTTTATACTTATAGGTAAGGTAATTGCGTTTATTTAACTTCATATTTATATTTTTTGTGTAGTTGTTTCTTAAGAAGTTTTTTTTTGCACGTGGTACTATCGGATACGAATAATTTTTAAACTATTTCATTTGACCCGTAAATGAAACCCTAACAAACACAACCCCTTCCGGACAGAGTGGAAAAGGCTGCAATGTCAATGATGAGGTAGTCCACAAAACCCTGAGCTCTAAAACAGGAACGTCACTATCTGATTCTATTTATTTTTGAAGATGAGGTGTTACCTTTCTACATGGGATACAATCAGCGTATTTCTTAAGATTGTTATCAACTGCTAAGGTCGCTCACAATAGATATTTCCTAAGTTTACAATAAAATCTAAGGTTTAAACTTTTAGTTAGTAATTTTAGTTTGGTTTGGGTGGGTTTTAAGGCATATCAACCACTTTAGGTGATTTAATGCCAAATCCTGTTTATACATATATTAGATATATGATTTTTAAACACATTTTGGTGATAACATTTTTAAACGACCCTAAGTTCATTCGCTACCAGATGGTTCAATATCATATCCAGCACACTCATTAGGAGGGTTTCTATCCCTGAAGAGGTGCAGACAGTGTAATCTACAGCCCCAGCCAAGTGGGGTGTTAATAATTTTGTTCAAAATTAATTAATATACACTACTTAAAGGAAAGGAAAAAATATTAAACTTATCATGATTTTATTAAGATTGGGATATCAGGTTCAAATGTTGAAGGGTGCTTTTTGATCTTTTGACGAAGCAGATTACAAACTTCATTTCTAAAGAGAGGATAAACATAAAGGTATAATTTTTTACTGAAATTTTGTTTGATTCATTGTGGCAGACACACAGATTCTCTATTCCTTAAGCAGGAGTATAGACTAGCACTCAATCGCAATAGCAAGTCTTCTAGAAAATATCTAATTTAACTGCGGGTTACTTTCCAGAAAAACCTTTAGTCTAATCCAGGTGGTGAAGACTCTTTTCATGATTAGAAGTCACTTTGAGGTTTAATGTCTAAGGAAGCCATAATCAAAAGAGTTTTTATTATCTTTTCAACAAAATCCATTTAATAACGTAGTTCAATTATAATGAACATATACTATCTAACAGGAAGTGCAATCTTTGCTAACATTTTAATGACTTTTTGAGATTACTTCTTTCGAAAAAGCACAAAAATTTCAGGTTCTTAAATGAAGGGTTACAGTTTTAATTGATTTTTAAACAAGACCATGGAAGACTGCTCTTGATGGTTTAGAAGGCTGTATGAGATCTAAAGGGCTCAGGTTCCACTATTCTGGCAACTAATAGTCACTTGCAGTTGCTGGGTGGTGTATCATATTATGTTTCTATTTCTCTTTCTTTTGTTGTTATTGCTGTTGTTTTATGTGTAATTTAGTTTGATTTACATCTCGTTATATTTTAAGGCGGTTTTAAAACATTTCAACTTTGTTGTAAACATTAATATTGCTTGAGTTTATTGTTGTGTGTGCTAGATTTTCTTTAAGGCTGCTAGGTGCCGTTTTTCAAATCGAATGCGACGTCTAGAAAAATTACCAATTTTTAAATTAGAAGTCACATTCAAATTCAAGCAATGATTTTGATAATTTTTTTTATCCATCCTTTCCTTGCACAATACTCCTTACGACCATAACAATTTTTACAAACATAATACCCCGTCATCACGGTAAAGTCCAGCATATTTCTTACCTAACTCGTAGTTCCTTTTACCTGGTAAGAAAATCCAATAACCAAGGTAATTAAAAAAAATAAGGTGATTAAAAAAAATAAGGTAATTAAAAAAATAAGGTAATTAAAAAAATATGGTACTTAAAAAAAATAAGGTAATTAAAAAAAATAAGCTAACACTTTATGAGAGTACCTTTGTGCTATAATTTCAAACAGTCTCTACATTTTCACCATTCCTGTCAACACATTATTGGAATCTCCAACAGTTGATTAAAAAAATGTTAATATTTCTGTGGAAGTATCTTTGATAAAGCGGAGCTGATATTACGTGGACCACCTGGGGAAGATTCCAATATGTTGACCATGATGGTGAACAGGAGGAGACTTTAAAATCATATCATAAAGGAAATCTCATAGAAATGTTAATATAAAAAAAAAAAAACAACTTTTACAGTGTTGTTCACAAAAGATTGACACATTATAAAGTCATTATTTTCTTGCTTTTAGTTAGATTCTTTATATATTTTGTCAGATAAGTAATCTTAACAAACGGGAAAAGTCAATTTACAATAATAGAACTTTACTATTCCACTGAGAGATCTACGTTTCTCAGCAAAAAGATGATACTATGTCACCCATTTTAATATAAAGATTCCTCCAAGTTCAAACATGATAAGCCACTCATTGTACAGGTTTAAAATTTGTTACACAGTGACAGACCATCCACAAAAGTGTTTGCACAGAGGTAGCAGCGAAAGCTTTTGTTTTTTTGTTTTTTGGGGATGTTTTTTTTTTTCATAAGTCAGTCTTTTACGGGCGACCCTATAAAATTACATTTTTTACAAGTACATTGTTATTTTTCTGAGTACAGAAAACAAGTTAAAAAACTCAAATTCTGATTTTCTATCAAATTACAGGGAATCCATTTGACGAATTCTTTTGGTCGATCCTAATCCGAGTGGAATATAATCATGGAAGAATATTCATTTTGCCGAAAAGAATTTATTCTTTTATGTTCTCAAGTCATCATTCACACTTTTCATGATTTATCATTATTGATTACATTCATTTTCCATATTTTCATCTCCAAGACGAAATTTCTAAAATACAATTATATTTTTCGCTTGTTAGCAGCTTTTTTTACACGTCTCCTTGAAAGTCGCACTAAACATACTTTCTGTACCTCTTTTGCATCTCTCACATACTAATCAATGAAATCCAGCGAAAAAGAAATCGTTTTTGTATACCAAAAATTTAGAGAAGATTATACCCAAAAGATTTTTGGATAATTTTATAAGAAAAAAAATTGGTGGTACACTTTCACATTAGTTTTCAACATTGGCAGCATAATATCTTGCTGTAAAAAAAGTTACTGTCACTTATAACCTCTATTTAAAAATAGTTCGATAAAATTTTAGGACGTAAATGAAAATACATAATGTTATACAAAATACAGTTCAAAATTCTATCGTTGTAATTTAAGAGTTTTTGTTTTATAGGGAACTACAGTCCCTGACAAAAATGATGGAATTAGCACACTTCTTTGATGTGAGTATTTATGCGGTAGTGAACCAATGTGCCAATTTTATGAATCCTAATGCCGAATATGTGTGAAATAGCATAGTAGCACTGGTATCATATACACATAGTTTTATTTGTATACAAATAAATGTGTTTGATTAATAAAATAGGGGAGTTTCCGTGGTGTAGTGGCTAACATACTGGACTGCGACATGAGTGAAATTGTACACTACTGTTCATCTACAAATATGGTTTTGGCATTAAATGACCCACTCAGGTTGATATGCCATTAAACAAAGGAGCCCAAACGAACCAGAAAACCAAAAGACAAATAAATGAAACATCGTGTATGAACATGACGACATTTGTGAATCAGTAAGGGACTCAATATGATGATTATTTGGGTACAATTGGAATCCTAATAAAAATATGACAATTCCGGAAATGAATTAAGTTCAGCTCAAGCTCCAAACTAATAGGAGAAATAGGTGTAAGTCTTTCTTACGATTATCGACAAAGAGAAGGCCTGCATATCTTAATATACAAAATCTTGATATATTGCCTGGTTTCTGACTGAAGGGAATAATCCATAACTCTCTTACCAATGTAACAAGCCGAATAGACATTGTGCTACTCAGTGGACATTGAACTGAATAAATAACAAATGATCTTTGTTACCATTACTGACGTTTGCAAAGTAAAGTACAGATATTTACAAATCTGTCTGGTTTCTTTCTTTAAAGATATATCAACAATCGCATTTTATTTAATGCATAATTCCATTCTTGTAGAAGAACAGTAGAGGTATTATAACCCATATCTGGAGGGATAAGGGAGTTCTTTCTCAAGGGAATTCGTTCAAAAACTAATTCAGTTGCGAAACAAGAGTTTGAACTTCATTACTACGATGTCGCAGTCCAGTACGTTAGCCACAATGCACCTGGGACACCTCTCCTATAGTTTTCCGGGCTACACTGATTCTAATAAACAACTATTGTTATCGTATCTCTCCTTTGCACCACACAAGCTGTTATATTAAAGTAAAGTTGGCGACAGTCGTCTTGGGTGACCCAAAAGTTCCCTTTTCAATAGATACTACACCGAGGTGTTGTGGGGTGCTACTCCTTTCACTAGATTGCTCCACTTTCCCTTTGAAAAATACCTTATAATTCTGAGTCTTAGGCAAGGAGGTATCAAGTACCACTTTTTTGAGTCTTTCGTATGACTCGACCAGAGATTCACCCTCGGTCTTCCGGGCCATTAGCAATAGCACACTTGGAAAATTTTAACCAAATTTTTTTTTATTTAGCAGTAAATAAACTAATAACAGATAAGACACTAAAAATTTTTTCTTTAATTGCCTAGCATTTTGGTTTCTTAGAATTTCCTTAAGCAAATTAGATTAAGAAAGTAGTGATTTTTCTCCTAACAGATTTAACTAATTTGAATATCGAACTTTAAAAGCAACTCACTAAAAATGAAAAAAGGCCCTAGAAATACAACAGCGAAAAATTGACTGAAACGGTATTCAGGTGGAGCTGAAAAAATTAGTCGATCAAAAGTTTTACTGGGTTGTCTGTATCTATTGAAGCTTTCACGGAAATAAAAAAAAAGCGACAATACCTAAAGGAGAATATTTTCTTCTAAATAAAACTATCATACTTACTTAGATTAAAACTTAACATAACCGTCGAATATATATTAGATAAACATATAAATATCTGTTTTCTTTATATTGCAACACACACAAACACATGAGTGTGTGTATGTGGGTGTGTGTGTGTGTGTTGATTTAAAAAGGAAACTTGGAGTACGTTTATAATCCCCATCACTGGGAACCTTCGCTTGGTAGTCATCATAATATCAGTTTTTCTAATCAAAGTGCCCCCATACTTAAAAAATGACCTTGTATTCCATCCTGCCTGAGCAAAGGGTTTGTAAATTCATACACCCCTATAGTTATTTTTTTATCATATTCACCAATCGGGCAGGATATGACACAAGGTCAATTTTTAAGCGGAGTTTAACAGGTTTCAATTCAGAGTTTTCCTTCTTCTAGACTAGTTGCCTCACCAAGGCTGAAGAACCTAGTCTGCCCTACTATTTACCCATAGCTGGAGGGAGAATAATTGGATTCATACCTTTCCCAATGGTATTAGTGCTATGTGAAATACAATCAGTCTCGTCCGCCGTTTGAACTCGTGCCGCCGTGTCCATTTCCTACGACGATAACCATTACACCATAGGCACCTCCATAGTTATTTTCTTCATCACCTTATATATACATATATGTGTGCACGCGCATATATGTGAGTGTGTCGAAAACAACAAATAGTTGTAGAAAAAAAGCAAATTGGTCACTCAGAGTAAACATATTTAAAAATATCTTATGTGTCATTTATTTATAAATATCTTATGCGTCATTTATTTATAAATATCTTATGTGTCATTTACTACCAAACTGATTCCACCCAAAAAATATTTTCCAGTAGTTGGAGTGCTCAGATTTCTAAAATCAGTAAATTATAACGTTTTTTTTTCGTTTGTGTGTCACATGAACAAACAAAATGACACGGAAAAATTCCTAACATTCTAAATACTGTTGACTGTCACTTTTCATAATAATTCCGTCAGATGATTAATTCACAAGAAACTTTAATTCAAGGACTTTAGGAGTACAAAATTTGAATATTTTAGATTTTAGATCTGCACTACTAAAATAGCATCGAGAACGTTTTGTACGCTATTTTAATTCCTTGCAATATATATATATATATATATATATATATATATATATATATATAAGTTGGCGACCGTAGTCGAGGGCGATCAGAAGGCTCCCTTTTCAGTAGCTACTGCACTGAGGTGTAGGGGATGGCGCTACTCCTTTCTTTGCTGAGTGTTAAGTAAGGAGGTATCATGTACCATTTTTAAAGTCTTTGGTATGACGCGAACTGGGATTGAACCTAGGTCTCCCGGACCACTGGTGAACACTCTACCTACTAGGCAAATGAGCCGGTTATATATATATATATATATATGTAATGATTAGAGTGTTCACTAATGGTCCAGGAGTTTAAGGTTCAATCCCTGATAGAATCATACCAAAGACTTTTAAAAAATGGCACTTGATGCTTCCTTGCTTAACACTCATTATATGGTATAGATCAAGGGTTAGTGGAGCAATACATGAAAAAAGTGGTGCCCTCTTTTGCACCTCTGTGTAGTAGCTATTGAAATGGGAGCTTTCAGGTCGCCCTTGACATCGGTCAGCTAACTTACTAACTTACAACTATATATATATATATTAGGTCTTCATCAGCTTTATCACCGATAATGAACACACGTTATTTTTAGATATACCGAACTTTATATATATATATATATATATATATATATATATATATATATATATATATATATATATATATATATATATATATATATATATATATATAATGAAGTTCGGTATATCTATAGATAAAGCGTGTTCATTGACTGATATGCCGGACATTGGCATAATGGTTAGAGTGTTCGCCAATGGTCCGGGAGACCTGGGTTCAATCCCAGGTCGAGTCATACCAAAGACTTTAAAAATGGTACTTGATGCCTCCTTGCTTAACACTCAGCATTATAAGGTACGGATCAAGGGTAAAGTGGAGAAATCCTTGGAAAGGACTTGCGCCCTTCCCTACACCTTAGTGTAGTAGCTATCGAAAAGGGAGCCTTCGGGTCACCCTCGACTATGGTCGCTAACTTTACTTTTACTTATTATCGGTGATAAAGCTGATGAAGATCTAATTCAGGATAGCATAGACACAGGGTCAATGACACTAGCTGACTATCAGTTTCTCGTCAATAGGATCATCACACCACGAATTTCCTATGCGTTGGGTGTCACTTTAAATGCTATTGTAAGGAGCATAATGGCAAGAGTAATCTAACTTTTGTGACAATCTGGGAATATCGGTCTACATCTTCCGCTTTTTTTTCTCTCTCTCTCTATATATATATTTATATATATATATAGAGAGAGAGAGAAAGAGAAAGAGAAATAGAGTATGTATTTGCGTGTGTGTGTGTATGAGAGAGACTGCGTGTGTGTGTGTGTGTGTGTGTGTGTGTGTGTGTGTGTGTGTGTGTGTGTGTGTGTAAAAGAGAGAGAGAGAGAGAGCGAGAAATCAATATATATATATATATATATATATATATATATATATATATATATAAATTTGTACATGTATGTATGAGTGGATGTTTTATTAGAAAAGGTTTTCAATAGCATCGGCGTAGACAAATTCCAAATGATGAACAGCGAATACGGTTGATGGACTAATGGGGGATATCTGACAATAGGATTGACAAAGCAACTTAAACACATGTCATCGGAAGCAAATTTTATAATTAGCAAATAATTAGTGAGACCAGCTGCTTTAATTCTCAGCTTCACGATGAGTGCTAGAAAAGATTTTGGCCATTTACGAAACGAAAATGACTGTTTCAACTTGCGCACTAATTACCCAGGAAGTACAGTGGGTTTGGCAGTGACGTTAGAAAAAAATTAAATTAAAATCTGTGAAGAAGGGAACAGAAGCTTTTACTGATATTTGATATGTTGGTGTTTTATGACATATCAACCCTTGAGGGTTATTCAATGGCAAATCCTGTTTATATATATATATATATATATATATAATTTTTAGCGAGTTGTTAGAGTTTATTTTTTTCCACACTGTAAAATGGTTAGAAGTATTTCTATTCAACACAAATAATTTTATTCGACATTTACTATTTGTTTTCTCATAGCTGAATGGTTTCAAGTCTTGCTAACATAAATAATTCTATATGATATTGATTGTTTATTTTCACAGTTGAATGGTTTAAAGTATTGCTATCAAACACTAATAATTCTATTTTATATTAATCATTTGTTTGCACGCCGTTAAATGGTTTCAACTATTTATATCTAACAAAAATAGATCTATTTCCTATAAGTCATCTGTTTGCACACAGTTAAATGCTTTCAAGTATTGTAATTTAACATTAGGAATTCTATTTATCAAGTATTCCTATGTAGTATAAATAATTTGAATACTTCTGTATGGTTTGAAATAACTAATAATTATAATCCTTAGTAAATGAATGAACTATTGTATTTGACCCTTAAATGGGACCCTAACAGGTACAACCAATCCGATTCAGAGTGGACATGAGAGTAATGTTCATGAATGGGTACTCTACATTGCCTAAAGGTCTACGACTGGAGTTTTAGCATCAGACGCAGTTTAGTATCATACCCAAGACACTCATTCGGTGGGGTCTTACATCTTTGCAAATGTACTGTCGGTGTATTCGACAGCTCTAGCCGACATGGTGGTTCATTAATGTAGTGGGGATAAACAAAAGATCGAATTATTTGTCTAAATTTCTGAGACGAATTACAATAATCTTTATCATTTAGAGTATTCGGACTATTGTCTTTATCTTTCTTGTTATATACACAACGTTTCAGCCGACGTGTCCTTCGGTGTTCCATGTCAAACCCGAGAGCTTTTACAGGACTTCGAATCGAACACTTTATCTAGTCCACACGGGTAGATTCTTCAAATTTCAATACTCTAAATGATAAAAATTATCTAGCTTCATCTGAGAAATTTTGACAAGTAACATTCAGTCGGAACGGACCCGATATAATAATACATCAATGGAAACAATTATAAAGAAAAAAGAAAAAATTGGCGCGAATGACAAACCACCTTTTATTGATAGACAGATCCCAATATCTCAAGCTTTACATCAAAACTACCAGTTGATTTCAGATGAGCACAACGGGTATCAAAAAGAGTAGGGCAGGAGCTGGTACGCGATAGAATATACAAAACTGCTAGTGGCAACATGAATTACAATTTGAATTCTTAAGCAAGCTTGCCTCTTTTCTGGAAAGAATATCACTTTTTAAAAACGGAACCCGTATTCGACAATATTTAGACAAATCTTACAAGAAAGAATTACACAAGAGCAAGTGGCACCAAATTATGACGTTGGAAAAGATGAAAACCCGAGGTATGAAAGACCGTTACTCTCCAGTAAAAGCCATTGTTATATCAGTAAGCGCCAGCTTACAACCTCTGAGGAGTCAGTACTAACCAAGGGTCTCAGTATCGCTCCGACTATCAAGCGGATCCCCTTCTTAGATTTGATAGCCTTAATCGAGGAGGCAGCCATAAAAATTCCTAACGCTTGGCAGATGCGCTAAGATGAAAAGTGAGACCAGCACTAGTGAAATGAAAGCCCCCCCCCAAACCAAACATCTCAAAGGAAGAAAGACTGGCCATCAAATCTCTATAAGATGATGAAAATATAATAATCTTACCGGCAGATAAAATCTATACTACTGTATTAATATATATGGTGGAATACTCCAACAAATCAACAGACTTGATTGGCAATGGTGGCTATGTTAAAATAAAAAAAAAACGTTGATTCTGAAGACGGAAAAGAAGCTGTCACAGATCCTTAGTAAGAACAAAAATTATTAAGGGTGGTATTCTATTAGGACCAGTTATCAGCAACAGAAATTCAACATATCACCCATTGAACCACTTATGGGCAAATAATCATATATCAAGAACTCTGCTCCAAGAAATATGCATAAAAAGACAGAGAACAATACCCGAAAACTCATCACAGTCTGTCTGGCCGAGCAGAAAAGATTCAAAAGATATATAATCCATATGATATCAGGACAATATTCAAAAGTGGTACAGCTCTTCGAAAATATTTCTTCCGAGTCAAGCCCCTAAAAGAATACAACATCACCAAGAATTGCGTGTAATACATCCCATGCAGCTGTGGTATTGTGTACAAAGGCAAAACATGCCATCCATTAAAAATAAGGCTAAAAGAATATCGAAAAGCCATATGTTGAGATGAAATCAAAAATTGGGTATAGCTGAACATGTATGGAAAATAAAGGGGAAACTATCTGCCCTTATTGGATGAAAGTAAAATAACAGAGAGGGAAGAATATTGAAAAATAAGATGTCTTAAAGAAGCAGCACAGATGTTGGACTACAATGACATGTTGAGCAAACAAAGTATAGAGATGAATACGATATGGGAACCAATAATCAAAAAGGCTGGGTAAAAAAAAAATTAATTGCAATATGAAATAAGGTAAAAATCGATTATAATATTAATAAGTAGTAACTCATAGATTGAGAAAGACATCAGGTTTTAAAGTCCCTAAAATTCAATCTGAAGGAGACAGAGCGTAACGGATGTTGGTATTTGGTTACAGTAAAATCATTTGAGGGTTGCAGGTTCAATTCTGGCTACAGGAAAATAACAAGGAATATTTACTAGAGCTTAACACACAAGTGCTCGGTTATGGTTAATAGAATAAGAATATACTCCCCTAGGATTAAGTAAAGTTTTCGGCTCAAACTTCTGTGCAAGCTCCCGAGTTCTACACGACACAACTGAAGGACTTATCGGCCAAAACGCTGTGAATATAAAGATAAAGACAATATTCCAAATTCTCTAAAATATAGATGAAATGTTACCTTCAAACTTCTCATTATTTGTCAAATTCGTATATATCGTTTGGTTTCATAGTTTAATGGCCTATCAATCTTTGTGGGTTATTTAATGCGAGGTTTGTTGAAGGACAGTTGTATAGTTTGGGGAGATAAGTGAGTTCATATCTTTCCCGATGGAATTAGTTCGAAAGTGAATGTTATATTGTGATTAAAACTCGAACTCGCTTACAGTCCATCACATAAGTCACTACATCACATGTACTCTTCTCTCGATTCCAAGAAGAATATAAAAGTAATCTAAGGAAAAAATTCTACGGACGGGTCAAGGGTGAATATAAAAATGAGAGAAACTGCGTACATGATAAGATTATTCTATCATAAAGATATCAATTAATAACTGACTAGTAATTAAAAGTAGATTTACAGCGATACTCTTTTTACTAAAGTATTTGCTAATTTATACGAGGATATATATATATATATATATATATATATATATATATATATATATATATATATATATATATATATATATCGGCT